>NIVC01000753.1:250000-430978 GCA_002269645.1 Macrostomum lignano | reverse complement strand
TTTTTTTTGACACAAAGCCGATTTCCTTATGGCGAAATACATAGTAAGTACAGGCCCAAAAAAATGGCAGAGTCCGAAATTTCATGTGCACGCAGTCTGAAATTCCATGTGCACGCAGTCTGAAATTCCAAGTGCACGCTAAATATCTTTTACGCAACGTGATTATTCAGACGAATTGCATATCCCACCTGTCCAAAATACAAGTAACCGATTCTAGCAATGGTGACACAAACACACTTCAAAGGATTCCATTCAAGACAAATTTACTCCAAAGCTATTCACACATTTCAAGTGTTTTTGAAATATTGAAAACTTGTGAATATTATCACCCTTTTGAAGAAAGATAGTAAATGATCTATTCTTGAGTGCCTATAGAATTTTTGCACCAACTTGAGCAGATGGTTTACAGATACTATGTCAACAACTGCGTCAACATGCTTCTTCTTTATACTATATATATATATACGAACACCTGACACAGAAAATATTAAATAACTTAAACCAAGTTTACATTATACTACTTGTTCAACTATACTTACATCTTAAGTGAAATGAAGCGATCACGTCAGCAGAATTGGCCGAGCGCTATGTTAAACAAGGTAAGATAATCACCTACTCTAGTTCAGTTTTTCTTTTTAGATTGACTGTTCGCTATAGTTTAGTTTCTAGATTGATTGTTAGTTCGGTTTCTGTTTAGACCGATCCTCTGTTGTTCAGTCTCTAGATTGATTTCTGCTAGTTCGGTTCTGTTTAGACTAATACTCTGCTAGTCAGAATTTCTAGATTGATTGTCTGCTTAGTTCGGTTTCTGTTTAGACTGATTCTCTTTAGTTCAGTTTCTATATACATTGTATACATGCACCTATACCAAATTTCCCTCATCTTATCCATTATTATAGCATTCAAGAATGGTTTCTTCACGCGGCCACCTCCAGATCAGTGCAAACGCATTTGCCACGACACCACCACATCCAATTCTGCTGCAAGAGCATCATATTTACATCTCTCGCCAGAGTAACCTCGATTCATGTCGAGAGACAGACAACTGAGCTAGATCGCATTTACACAAGAACTGATGTTATTCATCAATTAGGCAGCAATCGAACCCACGACAACTGACCAACTGCAGTATGCACCACCACCACCATCACAACCAGCTACAATGACCCAACAAAGCAAACTTGCAGTAGCCTACAAGTACCAAACCAACGACAGCAACTGAAAACCATCATCATCAATTGCTATTTCTACCCAAGTTCAACGCGCTGCTAAACTCGCGCAATTATTGTACAGAAGGACATCAAGTCTGTAAAAGTCTCTCAAATGAGCACAGGCTTCTACCAAGTAGAATTAGCCAAAGACCTGTAATACAACTCAAGTATTTGAATATTGGGACTATCTTAAAAGACATTTTTTCTAACTCTTCATAAAATTTTGCCAGCAATGTGTCCAAGTAATTGCTCTTTTAGTATATATCAAACAAGTCTGTAATCAATAATATAATCTCTATAAATTCATTATTCTAAAAAATTCTTTCAATTTTATTCGCCATTTATTGAAATTATTTAATTCAATATAAAGTCAATATCTTGTACAGTCATCATTAAACAAAAATTATTAATCCATGCAAATAATTTTTTTTCATACGTTTCTTTAGCCATGGTCTGGCTTTTGCCTCAACAGTATGATTTAGCTGTGGTCCAGCTTTTGCCTCAACAGTATGATTTAGCTGTGGTCCAGCTTTTGCCTCAACAGTTTTTAGCCGTGGTCCGGCTTTTTTGCCTCAGCAGTATGATTTAGCTGTGGTCTAGCTTAAAACTGCATCAACAGTGATTTAGCTATAGTCCAGGCTTAACTACCTCAACGATGATTTAGCTATAGTCAAGGCTTAACTGTCTCAACAGTAATTTTAGCTGTTGTCCAGACTTAACTGCCTCAACAGTGATTTTAGCTGTGGTCCAGGCAACTGTCTCAACAGGGATTTAGCTGTAGTCCGATTAGCTTAACTGTCCAGTTATTTAGCTGTGAGCCAAGCAGCAGCACCCGTCTCAACAGTGAGAATTAGCTATGGTCAGCTTTACCTCAACTGTGATTTGGCTGCTGTGGTCTAGCATAACTGACTCAACAGTAATTTTAGCTGTAGTCGTCCAGCTTAACCACCCGTCCAGTTTTATAACCATGGTCCAGCTTAACCACCGTCTCAACGTACAGCGATTTAGTCGTGGTCCAGCTTAACCGTCTCAACGTACAGTGATTTAGCCATGGGTCTAGTAGCAATTAACCGTATCAATAGTGATTTAGCCGTGGTCCAGCTTAACTGTCTCAACACAGTAATTTAGCTTAGTCCAAACAGCATTTGTGTGTCAACTGCACTGACTGCATGCGGTTATAGCAGCGGCAGTCATTATAGTCCCAACAAGCTGCGCGTCGCAGCATGATAGTGTAACTCTATATAGCTTCTGCTCAATATAGGACTGCAAAAGCTGAGTTACAACTATACCTTTTCTGTTTGAAAAGTAACACTCTATATATAGGTTACTCAAGCAATCTCTTGTCACCGTGCGAGCTAAAAAATTCCAACATGCAAGCAAAACTTTCAATAAATTAATTTCATAGCACCGCGTGCAGCTTATTTTTACTCTAAAATCCAAGATTGCTAATTTTTCAAGTCGCAAAATATTTTAATTACATTCTACTTGAGAACAAAACCAATCTAATGAAGCAGCAACCAGCAGTCTTCTTATTAAACGCTTGCCATCGTGTTACTCTTGCAAATTTATAACTAGTGTGCCTAAGATTCATTAATTTTATTGTATAAAATATCAACCTACATTTGCGTAAAATTAGACCTAATCATGCAACCCACCCTAGAAACTTATGCCACCTTTGGCACGCAACAATGTCTTAATCAGCACGCAACAATTAAATTTGTTTACTAGTTCACAAACAGCATGCAAAGCTTGCTATAAATACAAGACCCGAAATGGTCAATTTTTCATGAGCTCAATCATTACAGCAAAAGAAATACTATATTCAATTGCTTGTAAGACATGGCAGCTTGCATCAAGACGGAGTCAATTGTACGCTCCGACTCGAGTCCGATTTTTTACGTTGGAGAGCAGTCTACAACCACGACTGGTTCGTCCTGCCAGTTTCGATCTATTGCGTGGAAACCATCAATCGAGTGTACAAAATGGTACCCAATTATATTGCAAACCAAGGCTCCAATGGAGCTTTTTCGTGGAATCGCAGAAAGGCCAGAGCTCGATCATCCGTCTTGCAGACACGACTCTCGCGACGCAGTAAGTGTCCAATTTCATCCAGACAGCTGCGATAAGGAACTCTTCCACTCTCTCCGGTGAGCACCATATTAAATTTATACAATTAATTTTAGGAAACTATATTCATAATTTATATAATGTTTTGCAGTCAAGTCGAAAAAGGTCTATCGGTCAAGTTGAACGAGATTCAAGATGCTCGACCCTTGGCACGACTAACAAAACCAGCTCATCAGCATGCTAACGACGTCCTCGAGTTTGTGCCTCAACAATGGCTGGCTATAAAGCCTGCTTACCCTTGTGCCACAATCAGGATCAGCAACGATCATCCACACGGGAAGGAGGTGTCCATTTCCGATTTCAAAGGTGTCAGCGGTACCTACCAAATGACAGTGCAAGCAACGAGCTTGTATTGTCCAAAAGGCTGCCTCGTCTGGCGCATTACATTCGCTGTGCGCTCTCTGACACTCATAGAATCTTCCGACAACATGTTGCAGCGCCTCGACATGTTCAAGGGAGTGCTTGCACACCTACCCGCGACCAAGTCAGCAATTAGAAGCAGGAGTCCGTCCCCAACATCTACCTGTGAGCAAGAAGAAGCAAATGAACAAAGCCTGCAGAATTCAAGCCAGGTGACACCTGCCAAGTCACCTGCAAAGCGTCGGTCTACCACCACCGTATCGAAGAAGTCGACTACATCGAATGCAGCGCCAGCCTCTATTGAACCGCCGCCTAAAAAGCAAGTTCGAAAACGCAGCGGTGCAAAACAGCAAAACAATTCTGCCGAAGCTGGTGCAGATGGCACAGACTGGGTGGAGGCTCCACCAGCAAAGATCTTGGTGAGTACACCTGCCTCTGGAACCAGGGTAGCGTCCAAGGAGACAGCATTTTTAAAGCGTGCTGCTGCGGACGCTACTACAGCTAGCGTGTCTTCATCGGACGACTCGTACAGCAGCTCTGATGATGAGTAACAAAATTTTTGACTAATTTTATCCAAGTTTTAACTAACTTATTCCACTATATTTATCAAATTTTTGGCTAGGGAAATATTATTTTTTAGGGAAAAGCTCAAAACATTTTTTGCTACTCCTTGTACGCTAACCAGGTTTTGTAATTTAATATTAGAATTTACGATAGTATAGTCATGTTTAACTTTTCTTATTATTTATTTTCCGTTTTAGCGACTTGTCCTATTAATAGTTACTGCGAGTCTGAAGCTGCACCCGTTTGAAAAATTTGATTTAAAGCAGACCAAACAGAAGCTACAGACCAGAAACCGGTTTTGCAAACTATTCCTAAGCCGACCA
Organism: Macrostomum lignano; assembly: GCA_002269645.1. Lineage (NCBI taxonomy): Eukaryota > Metazoa > Platyhelminthes > Macrostomidae > Macrostomum > Macrostomum lignano. Next base: position 426,393 of record NIVC01000753.1, on the reverse strand, counting down.
ACAATGCTAAAGACAATTTATTCAAATGCTAAAATCCAACTTTATCCAGCAGGAAAACTAACTATATATGGCTGTAAATCAAATTCTCAGATAGTCTCAGTTTTACGATTTATCAACGACACTATTAATTGTGTAGATTTTGATTCAGTAAAAATTCAGAGCAGTACCTATGTCGGCTTTATTGGTCATCTTTGGCCAAAATTCGGTTTCTCTAGTCTAAAAAGATATGCAGGCTACTATTCGAATTATCTGGTTGGATACGATGCAGAAAATTTCCCACAAGCAGTTTCTGTTAGATCAGCATCAAAACCAAGGCTTTTTTGTAACATATTTTTTTCGAAAAAGTTTGTTATTATGGGCGTTCAAAACACTCATGAATTGAATAATATTCTTAACCATGTCAAGGATTTTTTAATCTCTGTTAATAACTAAACTTAACAAGTAAACAATTGCTGTCAAATCGCAGTTGCGATGCATTCTTTTACAAACATTTTGTCTTTTTTTATTTATTTACCAATTGTTTTCTCTAATAGTAAACGTGTCAGCTATACCTATAACTAACCAAATCATCATTTTTCTTACAGCCGCAAATGACAAACCGGATCATCTATTAATATTATGCTCGATACGCTCGTTGTCGAGCTAGGTGCACACAATGCCGCGTGCACAATGCCAAATCTGCAGAAAAAAGTTCAGTAATCAAGCCGAGCTGCATGCTCACTCGCATGGTGCTTGTTTTTCACCGCAACGATTACTGACCGGATCGCTGCAAAACCTGATCGAAAACCCACCAGATGGGTGGTCCATCGCTTTGCGCGAGTCAGCTCATCGTGGTCGGGTAAATTTTGTCGAATTTACTCCCACTCTTGAACAACAAGGCAACAGCTCTGGCGAGTTACTTCCTGGCGAGTTGATTGCGTCTTTAAGAGAACCAATATTTAAAATATTGGAAAAAATTGGCTCACCCAGTTTATTAATAAGAGTCTGCTTTCACTTGAAAGTGACACTATTTCGACCGAAAACAGCAGCAGACGACAACGATGGCTCGAGCAGCGAAGAGATCATTTCGGTCTATTTTAATACCAACATTGCGACAATATCATTTGATGAGACGATTACAAACAGTGACATGCTGTTATCTCCCGAGGCCTACAATGACTGGTTCGCACGCGTTATTAATCAGTTGTTAATAAAAATTGACAATTTTCAATCTCGAGGTAGTAATTGGCAATATAGAGCAATCGAGCAGCTAGACTTGATGCTCTGCGTTTATCGCAAAAGCCATGCAAGCACACTGTCAACAAATACGTCCCACGGTGGTGTGGGGGCGGGCGGCGGCAGTGGTGGTGGTGGCGGCGGTGGTGGTGGTGGTGGTGGCGGCGGCGGCGGCGGCGGCGGCGGGCGCGGGGAGTCCGGTCCAGTCCGGTCCGGTCCAGTCCGGTCCGGTCTGGTTAAGCAGCAATCGTTTAAAGTTCCAGTCTCAATCGGTCGCAAAGCTGGAGCAGTACTGCTTCTAAAGCCGCACAGAGCAGTTTAAAGCATCAAGACTATTTAAGAGTCTTACACAAGCGACAACTTGTGTTTTCGCGCATACAGTCCATTCGTTCTCGAAAACAGAAAGTTTTTTTTGATGCAACAAAGAAAACTTGCACTAAGCTTCTTCGATACGAAGCGATCCTGGACAAGTTCAATTAATTCGCTACCCTTTGGACACTGGCACTTGGCTAATTAATTAACAATATGCTCTGATCTCTTTTGTTGTACAAAGTAATAGCATGCTATAGAAGACTGTAACCCATCATTAATTTTTTCATTGATCATTATTTACAATAAATAAATGATACCGGCATTCGTTTAAATTATAATTTTAGCACTTTTTTGTGTTTAATTATTTGAAAAAGTATATTTTTTATAGTTAGATTCTCAAGACTAAGCTTGTGTTTGTAGTAGACGTAAATGTAGTGCTATCGTTCATGTTTCAAGAAAAAAAACTTTTTTTTAAACTTTCAGCTACAAGAATCGACATGAATCCCGAGCAGCAGCAGCAACAACAACTAACTGATCGTAAGCTTTTAGTTGAACGTCTATACGATTCGGCAACGATTCCGACCCGAAAAACTGTCGGGTCGATCGGGTATGATCTTTGCGCTGGCGTCGATGGTACCATTCCGGCCTACGAGTCCCGGAGTGTGCGAACCGGACTCAAAATTCGCTTACCGCCTGGTACCTATGGCAGGATAGCGGGACGTTCCAGCATGGCTCTGCACAGCTTATTTGTTGGCGGTGGCGTAATCGACCCCGACTATACTGGTGAAATCTGTATAGTCTTGTTTAATTACAGTCCGGAAGACTTTGAGTACTATGCCGGGCTCAGTATTGCACAACTGGTTCTGGAGCAGGCCGTGCTTGCTTCAGTCTATGTGACTGAAGCAGACAATTCGATTCGGATGATTGAGCCGCCGACCAAGCGGCGCGGCTTTGGCGGCTTTGGCAGCACTGGCCAATAAGTATAATAATAATAATAAACTGATTTTTTTCTTTGGTGATTGGTGCACTATGCGAGAGCTTTGTAAATACTATAAGCAATTTTAAAAATTTATGCCTAAAATATATGTTGTAAAAATGTCTCCAGCGAAAGATCGAGGTTTTAAAAAGAAAAAGAAGAGCATTCGTAAAAAGAAGAAATCTATTAGAAAGATTAATAAAAAGCAACAAGGTTATGGTGTCGTAAATTGGTTAATTAATCATTTACCATTTGAAGCACATTTACCCGGCGGATATCAGTTTTGTGGTCCAGGTACGCAACTGCAAGCTAGGCTAGCAAAAGGACAACGAGGAATTAATCGGCTTGACAATTTGTGCATGCTTCACGACGTGGCCTATGATAAAAATTCTGACGTGCAAGAGAGGTTAAAAGCTGATAAGCTATTAGAATCTGGTGCACGAGAGATTGCCCACGATCCGTCTACTGGTTGGAAAGAAAAACTAGCTGCGAAGTTGGTTACCAAGGTTATGCAAGTTAAGCAACGCTTTGGTGCTTGAAAATGCAGCAGCCATACAATATGCAACTAGCTCACGATTCTACATTTATTATTGCTGGACCTTCAAACTCGGGTAAAACTGAATGGACGTTGCGTTTGTTGACTGAACGAAAAGAATTATTTGATAAAAAACCGTGCCGTCTTGTTTGGTGCCATGGATCAAGTTTGAAACCAGACGATCAACAACGAATTAGAACATGCTGGCAAAAAAGCGGTCTTGACCCTATTGTTTTTGTACCCGAATTCACACCACAGATGATTAATCGTTTTTTACCACACGATTTGGTTGTTGTTGACGACTTGCAAAGCGAGATTGCTAAGTTGCCAGAATTTACTAGTATGTTTACAAAGCATGCGCATCATATCCCTTTGACTTGTCTGTACCTTTGTCAAGGTCTTTTTAACAAGTCTGATCCAGAAGCACGCATGCGAAGTTTATCAGCTAGTTATATTTGTCTAACTCGTAGTGTGCGCGATCGAACCACAGTTGAACATCTCGGTCGACAAATGTATCCGCGTAATAGTAGGTTTCTAGTGAATGTGTATGAAGACGCAACAAATAACAAACCTTTTTCATATTTATTCATTGACCTGCGGCAAGTGACACCAGATTTTTTACGATTGAGAACAGGAATATTTTCTGGTGATGAACAAGTTGTCTATACTCGTGAATGTGATGCAAAGTTTGTGTAATATTATTATAAGCAAATTATAAACTGTTGTCAATATTAGTTTGTGTTTTATTTCAAAATGAGTTTTTACGTTTTTTTGCCGTCAAACGATATCAGTTACGAAACCAACTCGCCTAATGAATTTCGAGTGCGACTAACTGAACCAATAAATTTATTGAACGGATTCTTCGAGGTTGCACTAGTTGAATTACTGTGCCATGGAGCAATTACGACGCCAAATGCTCATCGTGAGCGTCGATTTGAAGTTCCATATTTTGCGGACATTGACTCAATAATACGATTAAAGAAAAACTATTGGGGTCGTGTTTGGGCAGAGGCAGACTTGGATGCTTACGTTTCCTGGCAACCGTCTGGTACAGATGAAAAATTTGCCTGGCTTTTACGAAATTCAGGCGAAAAAACTATTGGATTAGAACTACCAGTTACATTTATGGACGCTTTCAAATTTGACTCTTGGAAGAAACTTTCTGGACTTGTCTCGGAAAAATTATCAAAACCTGCCGCTGGTAGTGTACAACCACCGGATGGTTCATACTTGGATTTGATAAAAAGTCTCGACAATACTCTAGCGCTAGTACCTGAGAACTATTATGTTTTTTATTGTGTTCTATCGCCTGGTGAAGCTATACGACTTGTTTCGCATGGAGACTATCTTCGAAAAACGGAAGGAGAAGTGTACATCAAAGTACACCAATATTGGTTGAGAAATCGTGTTTGGCGCATTAACAAAACCTACTTGGATGCTGTGCTACCTTCTCCGATGCCTAGTAAAACGGTTTACATGTACTGTTACACAGATATAATCGAGTATCAAGCAGTGGGAAGTACATCAGTACCGTTGCTTCGAGTTGTGGAACTCCAACAAAAGAAAAACGGAGAACTTATACGCGATAGCAGTGCATTGCAAACACCCTACTACTTGAAAACAAATCGACAACAAATTCACGAGATTTCGATTCGACTATCGGACCAGCGCGGAAAACCGTTTAATTTTGATCCGGGAGCACACGTTGTTGTCGTACTGCATTTTAAACATAGGTCGGACTAATTTATAAGCAAAGATTAATTGTGTAATAGAAAATTTTGTGAATTTGTTTTGTAAGAATGAGCGAACTAACAGAAAAAGGAAAACAAAATGCTCGCTCATTGTGTCAGTGTGCTTTTTTACTACAAATTGTTTATCGGCTAAAGCATCCAAAGCAGAGAAAAAGTTTTTTACAAACACTTTCAGAGTCGGAGATACGATGTCTAGTAGACTTTCTGTTTAATATTATTAGTGGACGTATTAAAATTAGTAACTGTAACAAAAGACGACTTGAGAAGCATCGCAGATATATACGCCAGCTTTTGGAACAGAAGACTCCAATTACTGCAAAAAGGAAAATACTTGTCCAACACGGAGGATTTTTACCTTTTTTGGCTCCAATTATTGCCGCTCTACCTGCTATAAGCACTGCGCTTGGGATAACGTCTGGAGTAGTTGGTACCGCCGCGGGAGCAGCGAATTTAATACGATCAATTCAACGAAAGTAGTAGGAATATAATGCGAACTAACGAGAGTAGTAGTTTTCAACGAATGTATCTAGTACCTGAATCTGTGTATCAATCTGCATGTCAAGGTGCAGAGCAAGGATCGTCACCAACTGCTGAGACACCTCGAAAAACTGAAGTTTTAGACGCACCGCAAGATGCTCTGGCAAAAAATATGGTGGAAATGAGAGACCAAATGGATAACTTGGACAAGGAAATGGAAAAGGAGCCAAATTACACAGCTCAATTGAAACGAAGCAGATTGGAAGACAAACTTTTAAAATTGCGCAAAGTCTATCGCACTGGAGACGAGGACAATCTGTCACTTGTTCGCAAAGGGACTACTGTAAGAAGTTCATATGCCAGCGAATCAAGGGAAATTCCTAAAGTTTTTTTACCACGTTTCGAAGCTCTCGCTCAAAACCTATTTTCGGACATGGACAAGAATGCAGAACCAATGCTGGCTAATTTGACTGATGCCGAGATACAAGATCTCATGGAATATGTTGTTCGAGACAGACCGCTTAAGCGACACGAGACTCAACCGCCTAGTGGACTAAAAACATTTTTAGACTTTCTTCGAAAACGTGGAATCGCAGCAAACCAAATCGGGCGTCATGTACGAAACGAGCTAATGTCTGCTCCAAAAACTGTTGCAAAGGAGGATCTTAGTCTGTTTGAAAATTATCAAACACTGAATTAAGTTGTTTTAAAATTACAGATTACGTTTTAACAAAATTGATTCGAGCACTATAAGCTTTTTAAAAAGGTTAATTTTTTGTTTATGAAAAATATATAGTTTAATAAGACAAACCATGTCATCTATCTTCCAAAAACTTTTGATTCGTCTCTGTGAGTTTTTTTGCATAAAATCTGAATGTGTGCCGTTTCTGGGAAAGGAGCACAACGAGGATACTGACGGAGATTCGATCGAGGCTTCGTTCTTTTGTTGCAACTGTCAAACGACTAGCATCAATCTAACTGATGATGAAGCGAGTGCGTAAGGAAATTGAAGAATTTTTGACGGATGCTTTTTTTAACTTGAACAGGCCTACTTCATTTAGTGGTAACAAGACTATACTTGTTCGTGAAGTACGTAAAAAGTTTCCACAGATTACGAACAAAGTTGCAAAGCGCGAAGTTGATAATTGGGTGCGATCAACAAATGAGCATCATTTATTTCGAAAAACACGACGAAACTTTCCAACTCCAAAAATTAGTGTGCCACCAGTTGCAAAGTTTCAGTTTCAAATCGATTTGGCAGATTTACCTCAATACAAGACGGAAAATCGAGGTTATCGTTACATACTTGTTCTTATCGACTGTTTTACTAGAGTTGTACGACTAAGACCATTGCGTACAAAGAAGCCTTCAGAAGTTAGTCAAGTATTACTAGAGATTTTTCGAAGTGGTTTTAAGCCTGTTTATTTACAAGGTGATGCTGGTATGGAGTTTCTCGGAAGAGCTACACGTCAAATGCTGAAACAGGAAGGAGTTCGATTTTTTGTTAGCCAAAGCAATTACAAGGCAAGCATGGCTGAACGATTTATCCGCTCGTTAAAGGAACGTCTATTACGATACTTTCGAGCAAAAAATTTACCTCGATGGTTTGACATTTTACCGCAATTGGAAGATAATTTCAACTCTAGTCCTCATCGATCCTTGAGTGGAGAAACACCAAAACGGGTAGAGACAGACCCGCATTTACAAGGAATTTTGTGGGACAAAATGTTTGCGAAGTCGTACACTAAAAAGAATGAGAATAAATTTAAAGTTGGTGATTGGGTTAGAATTACACGACGTCGAGGAACATTTGAAAAAGGATACACTACGACTTGGAGTAATTCAAAATATCGCATTCATCGTGTACACTTGACAGACCCGCCAATGTACGAATTAGTGGACCCTGAAGATGGATTTGAAGTGCTGAAAGGAAGGTTTAACCAAGCGGAACTAATGTTGGTAAACGAGACAGATGAAACACCTAATGAAATTGAAAAAGTTATTGAAACTGATCGAGCGAAAAATGGAAGTCGTCTGTATCTAGTAAAATGGAAAGGTATGCCAATCTCAAGAAGTCAGTGGTTAAACGAAAATGATCTTGACGCAAAGACTGCTAAACTATTTTCTAAAGTGTATAAGTAACACATGAATTGGGATTGCATGACGAAGAGAAGACTGTTGAAATGGATCCTATTTTTGCTTTTTATTCTGGTCCGAATAGATCTGCTGAAGGTGGAGGTGGATATGGCATTCCTGTTTACGAAGGTTACGGTTTTTTGTCAAATTTGGCGGACAGATTGGTGTATCCTGTACTACGCAACGCAAAGAAAGATTTCTTGGATCGTGGTCTGGAGTATTTGAAAAGTGCGACAGCAAAAATTGGTATGGGTCGGAAGCGTCACTTGGACACAGAATCGAGCGAAGAGATGTTTAATACAACTGCAGTTTCGAGACCAAAGCGAAGGAAAAGAACCAGTGGAGTGGCTATAAGCTTAGGAAAGAAGAAACGGCAAAAGAAACGACGAACAAGACAGTGTGGAAAGGGACGCGTGAACAAAAGAAAACGCAAGAAGACCGGTGGTATAGGAAAACGTCGAACTGCTACTGCAAGCAAGAAACTTTTTAGTCTGTTTGAAAAGTAGCATGAACCATTTGCTTGGACCTGATATTGCTGCTCTTAAAAGTGAATTGTCGCTATTTGATCAAAGTCCTGTTCAGTTTAGTGTTTTGGATAATCGATATACTAACATTCAACCGCAACATGGTATTACAAAAGGATCACCTATCGAATTTGAAGTTGTGCCTGCAGGCGATTTGTATTTGGATCTACAAGAAACTGTGCTCACGGTATGCTTCAGCGTTAGTGATAGTGAAGGTGAACCTATAGATGCAACGAAAAATTTTGTTTGTTTGAATAATTTGGTTATTGGAACATTGTTTGAGGACGTTCAATTTACTATTGGCGATACTGTAGTTGAAGGTGGTAGTTTTATGTATCCATACAAGGCTATGCTTCTTACATTACTGGAATATGGACATACAGCTCAGAAGGCTGGTTTACTGCCGTGGGGGTTTTACAAGGATACAGCTGGTAAAATGAATGCAACAAGTGAAAACGATGGACGAACAAAGAGGCAGGCGCTCATTGCTAACAATAGGCGGTGCACTGTATCGGGGCCGTTATTCTTGGATTTGTTTCGTCAGCCTCGGTATCTACTATCAAAGACACCACTACGGATCAAGCTCATACCGGCAAAAAGTAAATTTGTCCTGAGCGGGTCAACATTAGAAGCTGGTGCGGTTTTAAAAGACTATGAGATCAAGTTTTTGCGTGCAGAACTACGATTGCGGTTTGTTCAACCCTCGCCGAGTGTTATCAGTGCACATGCTCATGGACTTAAAAGTCACAATGCATTATATCCGCACCGAAGTCTAAGCCTTGGTACGTTTACTATACCCGAGGATCGTCTAGCCATACGCATGAAAATTTGTTTCCTAGTGGGGTACCACGGCTTTTATTGATGGCAATCGTAAGCAACAAGGCATTCAATGGAAGCATGGACACAAATCCGTTCAACTTTGAGCATGCAAATGTGAGCAGCATTGGTGTGTTTGTGAATGGAGACTCGGTACCATCGCGTCCGCTGCAGACAAACTTTGGAGATGATTGTGTGACAGAGTATAATTTTTTGCTACAACAGCTTGGAATCTATCTACAGGGACGAGATATTGGATTTAATATGCTGGATTACGCCAATGGTTACTCAATTTTTGCATTCAGTCTTGGAAGTGAACCTGGTGTCGGACGGGGAGTGCAACTGTATAAGGAAGGAAATGTAAAACTAGAGTTACGCTTCAATGCTGCAACTAGTACCGTGTACAACGTCATATTTGGAGGTATATTTGACAAGCAACTGCAACTGACTGAACTTCGCGACATTGTTCCTGGCACAGTATGGAAGTAATTGATTCTATCCTAGATCGTGGTGTAACAGATCGCTTCCTTCGCAATGTTGTATCGAAATTGTGCGCACATTTTTTAAATGTTGTATTTCTTGGTGTTTTTCCTCAAAACTTTGTTGGTGGACTTAGACGCTTACCTTTAGACGGTAAAGACTATTTTTTTATCGTTAATACTGACGTCTCCAACCTGCCCGGAAAACATTGGGTATGCGTTTGGGTTTATGGTCATCGAGCAGGTCGCGGTAGCAAACGACTTGGTGAATATTTTGATTCTCTTGGTCTAGTACCATTGCCAAGAATAGCAAAATGGCTAGGAAAAGAATGTGGAAATTCGAAAAATTGGTGTTATAGTCGCTTTGCTATCCAAGACCCACAGAGTGGAAGTTGTGGATTTTGGGTAATTTTTTATATTTTTCATAAGTTGACTACCAGAGGAAACCTAGAGTGTTTTATTCGAAGCGTTTTTAAACGGAATATAATTCGCACTGGTTCGTTTCGATACTTGTATGCTAAATTACGCAATTTTGTTTTACGAGTGCTGCCTCAATATTTGTAAACTCGCTAATTTGTGCGTCAAATTGTGTTTGTATCTAGTTGAAATATACAATACTGCTTGAAAAGAAGAATTTAAATGCGTTAAGTTATACGCGAAATAAGCTTTGTGTCAAATTGAATTTTGGTTGGGCTTGTAATTAGCTGCATTCATTGCGGATAGAATTTAGGTGGATAGACAGGTGTTTGCGTAAAAGTGATTCAGCTAATTGGTTAATTCATTGCGTAAAAGCTAGTTTGCGTGCACGGCAAATTTCAGACTCTGCCATTTTTTTGGGCCTGTACTTACTATGTATTTCGCCATAAGGAAATCGGCTTTGTGTCAAAAAAACGTATACTACTAGGGTGCAGTTCAGTGTAGAGTTCAGGGTGCAGTTCAGGGTGCAGTTCAGTGTAGAGTTCAGGGTGCAGTTCAGGGTGCAGTTCAGTGTAGAGTTCAGGGTGCAGTTCAGTGTAGAGTTCAGGGTGCAGTTCAGTGTAGAGTTCAGGGTGCAGTTCAGTGTAGAGTTCAGGGTGCAGTTCAGTGTAGAGTTCAGGGTGCAGTTCAGTGTAGAGTTCAGGGTGCAGTTCAGGGTGCAGTTCAGTGTAGAGTTCAGGGTGCAGTTCAGTGTAGAGTTCAGGGTGCAGTTCAGGGTGCAGTTCAGGGTGCAGTTCAGGGTGCAGTTCAGTGTAGAGTTCAGGGTGCAGTTCCGTGTAGAGTTCAGGGTGCAGTTCAGTGTAGAGTTCAGGGTGCAGTTCAGGGTGCAGTTCAGGGTGCAGTTCAGGGTGCAGTTCAGGGTGCAGCTCAGGGTGCAGTTCAGGGTGCAGTTCAGGGTGCAGTTCAGGGTGCAGTTCAGGGTGCAGTTCAGGGTGCAGTTCAGGGTGCAGTTCAGTGTAGAGTTCAGGGTGCAGTTCCGTGTAGAGTTCAGGGTGCAGTTCAGTGTAGAGTTCAGGGTGCAGTTCAGGGTGCAGTTCAGGGTGCAGTTCAGGGTGCAGTTCAGGGTGCAGCTCAGGGTGCAGTTCAGGGTGCAGTTCAGTGTAGAGTTCAGGGTGCAGTTCCGTGTAGAGTTCAGGGTGCAGTTCAGTGTAGAGTTCAGGGTGCAGTTCAGGGTGCAGTTCAGGGTGCAGTTCAGGGTGCAGTTCAGGGTGCAGCTCAGGGTGCAGTTCAGGGTGCAGTTCAGGGTGCAGTTCAGGGTGCAGTTCAGGGTGCAGCTCAGGGTGCAGTTTAGGGTGCAGTTCATGGTGCAGTTCAGAATGCAGTTCAGATGACAAAAGAAGTCAATTAATAAATTCAAAATCAATGAAAGTTAAGTGGTCGGTATATTTCTATTTCGCTTTAAGCCTTTCGGTGAGTTCACATATGATTCTCATAATTCAACTTTGTTTGTTAAACACGAACTGTTGAGAGCTTAAGGAGCAGTTTATTAAAGCCAGATCTAGACTTTAAAAGCATAGTGACAGTTTGATCCGAACTAAATCTCAATTTAACAGTTGCGTACTGTCGCCGCCCAGACAGCCCATTCGTGAGCCATTAGTTAATGCCAATAATGCGCTAGTAACATAAATTGTCCAAAAAGAAGCTCCCAGAAGAATGTCCAGTGAATTCAGACAACATGATGAACTAAATAGAGATTAGCGAAAAAATTGATACTAAACCACTGAAACTAAAAAGTATCAAGCATTAAAAGCACAAAAATATAACTTTCTTAAAACTAATTTGACCTAAATCCCTCCACCCATAAAATCTCCACCCAATAAAACCTCCACCCCATGAACCATCCACTCCAAAAAACTCCACCCCATAAAACCTCCACCTCATAAAATTTCCATCCCATAAAACCTTCACCCCATAAAACTTCCACCCCATGAACCATCCACCCCAAAAAAAAACTACCCACGAAACCTCCAACCCATAAACCAACCACCCCATAAAATCTCCACCCCATGAAACATCCACCCCATAAAAACTCCACCCCACGAAACCTCCAACCCATAAACCAACCACCCCATGAACCATCCACCCCATGAATCATCCACCCCATAAAACTTCACCCCATGAAACATCCACCCCATGAACCAACCACCCCATGAACCATCCACCCCATAAAAACTCCACGCCATGAAACATCCAACCCATGAACCATCCACCCCATGAAAACGACCCCAAATACCTCCGACCCAAGAAAAACAACGCATAAGTAGCATCACAGAATTTCAACCATCACTTATTATCAAATGTTCTCATAGCTATTTCCTCCCCTGCCGCGCACTAAGCCGCGAACGCCATTGAAAGAGAACACGCAGCCGTCCCGCACAAGGCCCGGCAGTGCCAGCCAGAACTCTCTATTGGGCACAGAATCAGGATAAACTGGCAGCTTCCGCACCAGCGCATTAAAAGCCAGGCCGCCAGCCACGTAGACAAACACCAGGCAGAAGAACACAATCAGCAGGATGTCGCCGCCGCTTAGGCCGCCACCGCCGCCGCCGCCTCCTCCTCCACCGGACTGTTCGCAGCAGTGCTTTGAGGTCAGCCGCATTTTGTACAGAATCAACTGCGGCCCACCGCTGCCATCATCCAGAGCCTCGAATTTGGGCACGGAGGCCGACTGATCGCAGACCAGCTGCACCTGGGCTGACCGGCGCTTGCCGTCGCCGGAGAGGGCGCTGTATGTCAGTTGGAGCCCCGCCTGCGGCTCCGTGGAGAACTGGGCTGTCGACTGGGTGCCCAGCAGGTACTCCTGACAGTTGGCGAGCCGTGTTGGAGGGATAGTCAGCCCTCTCCCTCTCTCCCCTACCCTCTCTCCCCTTCCCTCTCTCCCCTACCCTCTCTCCCCTACCCTCTCTCCCCTACCCTCTCTCCCCTACCCTCTCTCCCCTACCCTCTCTCCCCTACCCTCTCTCCCTACCCTCTCTCCCCTACCCTCTCTCCCCTACCCTCTCTCCCCTACCCTCTCTCCCCTACCCTCTCTCCCCTACCCTCTCTCCCCTTCCCTCTCTCCCCTACCCTCTCTCCCTTCCCTCTCTCCCCTACCCTCTCTCCCCTACCCTCTCTCCCCTACCCTCTCTCCCCTACCCTCTCTCCCCTTCCCTCTCTCCCCTACCCTCTCTCCCCTTCCCTTTCTCCCCTACCCTCTCTCCCCTTCCCTCTCTCCCCTTCCCTCTCTCCCCTTCCCTCTCTCCCCCTTCCCTCTCTCCCCTACCCTCTCTCCCCTTCCCTCTCTCCCCTTCCCTCTCTCCCCTTCCCTGTCTCCTCTTCCATCTCTCCCCTACCCTCTCTCCCCTACCCTCTCTCCCCTACCCTCTCTCCCCTACCCTCTCTCCCCTACCCTCTCCCAGTCAGCACGCAGCAACTCTAATTCTCACATAGCGCCCATCTGTAGATCTCTGACATGACGCGGCGTCTCCTTGGCTGCTGTCGCAGCGCTGCCCTGTGCAGGGGTTGTACAGGTAGTTATACGGCTGCTGAGGCCCCATGGCGGCAAAGGCAAAGTCTGCTGCCTTCGCCAGAGGTGACAAGTCGATGGTGCCGCCATCAGCGGTCTGACAGCTGCAACTGCTCAGCTGACGACTGCATACCGGATACGCGGCTTCTACTACTGCTATTGTTGCAGAGATTGCTGCTGCTGTTAGAAGCAGCAAAGCTTTCAGAGTCATGGAATCAGTTGGAAATGGCATGTTAGCTGCGTTGAAAACCGAGCGAACGAGCGGTTTTAAGACCACTTGTGCATACGCTGTACAGTGCAAGGCGTCACAGGCGGTGACACAGCTGATAAGACTTGCCATGTAGCGCAGTCAAGCAACGCAAGCTGTTTCTCTGTTTTTCAGTATTTACGCTAGTATTATTTCACTGTTTTTAGCAAAACAATATAATATTTGGCCAAAATAAATAAAACACTACAGTCTACTATCAGTAGGCGATCAGAAATAGATAGCACTAGAGATGTCATCGACAGTAACGCATATAAAATAGAGAGATATTTTGCTGCTAATTAAATATAAGAAGATTTTGCACGAGTCAAATATGAATTTATAGCAGAGCTGAATAAGTTGGTTCACTGATTAATTCCCGTCGTCAATGATTTATAGGTAAAATTGGATATCAATGACTTAAAAACTCTATCAGTAACAAAAGAATTATAGAGTGTGGAGGAAGAAATAAAACAATTAAACAATCCGGGCACTTCTCTGGACACCCTGGCTCTGGACACCCTGGCACTTCTCTGGACACCCTGGCACTTCTCTGGACACCCTGACACTTCTCTGGACACCCTGGCACTTCTCTGGACACCCTGGCTCTGGACACCCTGGCACTTCTCTGGACACCCTGGCTCTGGACACCCTGGCACTTCTCTGGACACCCTGGCACTTCTCTGGACACCCTGGCACTTCTCTAGACACCCTGGCACTTCTCTGGACACCCTGGCACTTCTCTGGACACCCTGGCACTTCTCTGGACACCCTGGCACTTCTCTGGACACCCTGGCACTTCTCTGGACACCCTGGCACTTCTCTGGACACCCTGGCACTTCTCTGGACACCCTGGCACTTCTCTGGACACCCTGGCACTTCTCTGGACACCCTGGCACTTCTCTGGACACCCTGGCACTTCTCTGGACACCCTGGCACTTCTCTGGACACCCTGGCACTTCTCTGGACATCCTGGCACTTCTCTGGACACCCTGGCACTCCTTTAAAGAACGTTGCACTCCTCTGAGTATCCTGGCACTCCTCTGAGTATCCTGGCACTCCTCTGAGTATCATGACACTCCTCTGAGTATCCTGGCACTCCTTTGAGTAGCTGAGTATCCTGGCACTCCTCTGAGTATCCTGACACTCCTCTGAGTATCCTGGCACTCCTCTGAGTATTCTGGCACTCCTCTGAGTATCCTGGCACTCCTCTGAGTATCCTGGCACTCCTCAGAGTATCCTGGCACTCCTTTGAGTAGCTGAGTATCCTGGCACTCCTCTGAGTATCCTGACACTCCTCTGAGTATCCTGGCACTCCTCTGAGTATTCTGGCACTCCTCTGAGTATCCTGGCACTCCTCTGAGTATCCTGGCACTCCTCAGAGTACAATGGCACTCCTCTGAATACCCCGAGAGCCTATATTAATAAATTATCATTTAGGGTAAAAACAAAAAAGGTTATCAAAAAGGTTACAAGAAGCTGTAATGAGTCTACTGCCAATCAAGCAGAATTATCTAAAAAGTGCCGACGCCCCGAATTACAGACGGTGGAATCGGCCAACCATTCGGTTGCAGCTCGGACAGATGTGCTCAACGTCTTTGCACGAGTTCACGCAGAACGGGATCAGACAGCAGCCGAGCGACAGGCCGACGAAGAACAGAATAGCGGCAATCAGCCAGGTGTAGCCGCCGATCTTATAATAGACAGTGGTCTGCACATTGTTGTGACAGTTTGGGCAGACCATCCACACCGGCGACTGGTTGAATCGCGGAATTGTGGCGTTCACAACCACTGGCTGCTGCTGCATCACTACCAAATGATGCTGAGCGGGCTGGCCTTGGTAGCCGCCAGCGGCTGGGTAGGCAGGCGGCGGCGGCGGTTGCTGATGCTGCTGCTGAGCAGGGTAGCTAGTCGGGTACCCAGGCTGAGCTGTGGAGGCAGTCGGGTAGCTTGGCGGGTATCCAGGCTGAGCTGTGGAGGCAGTCGGGTAGCTTGGCGGGTATCCAGGCTGAGCTGTGGAGGCAGTCGGGTAGCTTGGCGGGTACCCAGGCTGAGCTGCAGACGGATTGGCGCCGTCCGTCTTGCTGACACCAACCGGGTGCACGGTTCCGCTCATGTCCTCCTGAACGATGAAGACCAATAGTTAATGTCAACTAGCAGCTCCGATGCTGAGTCTCCTCTGATCTGCTTTACAGTCTTAGCAGTTCCCCTAAACTGGCAAGGCACAGCTTGTCAGAGAGAAATAGAGTGGAATAGAGTCTGCGTGCTCAGCTCAGACTGCCGTTGTCATTGGCAACGGCAAACAATACTCCGCTTCCACTCCGGACTGTACAATGTCACTCCAGTTCCTCTCTCCTCTCCTCTCTCCGCCCTCTCGAATACAGGGAAAGAGAGTTCACGAGAGCAGGCGTACAGCCTGGACGGAAT
This sequence comes from Macrostomum lignano, assembly GCA_002269645.1. Lineage (NCBI taxonomy): Eukaryota > Metazoa > Platyhelminthes > Macrostomidae > Macrostomum > Macrostomum lignano. The sequence goes on along the minus strand of NIVC01000753.1, from coordinate 410,519 downwards.
GAATGCCATTGCGACGAGACCCTGCTGTGCATTCCATTCTTGATTCTGTCTGTTGGGATTTTTAATTTTCTAGCAACACTGTACTAACGGACAGCTCAACAGAGGATTGTACGAGTACAGTAAGTCCCTGAATTTAACTTGAATTTTACAGCTGGCAAGAGTTTGCAATTTAGACAACTGTATGGATTTCCAGATGGATTGCTAACATTACGAGAGGACGCGGGACCCGCACAAAAACGTGCAAATTTTATTAAAGACTGATTATTTAATTTTACGTAAGCCCGGCCACAGAAACTCGTCGAAGTGTAATTTTATCACTGGAAGTGCATGATTTTGTCCCCAATCAGTTAACAGTAGGAACACCAAGCCAAGCCAAAATTTAAGAACACGGGCCAACTTTTTGTTGCGCACCTTCTCAAACAAGAATCAAGTCGCCAGCCCTCCGGACCGTCGAGATATTCGACGAGTCTGCCAGAAGGTCGGATGTTTTTCTCAAAAGCGCCAGTGTATTCAGTACACCCCTGTGCGCCAATCAGCACTGCGCCTCAGTGCAGCCTTGCCAAGCCTCCAAATTTCATCGGCAATTCGACGACAAGTGTCTTCATCAGCTCTGACTTCGTTTGTCACTGGCCTTCACCCAGGCGGAGCTTCTGGACTTTCAACAGATGGCCATTGTTGAAAGTCCAGACTTTTGTTGCCATTATGGACCATGTTGCAAATTTCTTGAGTTTCGCTGAACAAGCTCCGACAGTGGGCAAGCCTCAACTGCTGGACATCCTCAGCTAGTCTCTCAAGCATTCAGTCGTCACCTGGACGTCGTCGGCACCTGACACCAGGCGACTATGGACTTCCTGTTGCAACTATGTCAGATTTTTCTTATTAATAACACTCCTAGTCGCCTGGTACAGCATGCAACAGGAAGACCTTTGGTAGCTCTACTATCAATACAGTGTATGCATAATGCATGGTTTACATTATATTATATTTTATTTTTTCCATGTCTATAGTATACGCCAAGAACTACTTAACCACTTGGAAATTCCAGCCTCTACAAATTATATGGATCGTCCTATATAAACGAAACTTAACTAGTCCTTGAATTCTTGATCTAAGAGTTCCGTCACAGAATTTTTTAGCTAAACCACACATTGACCAGAAAGCGATTTGATAAAAAGTCATTGATTTTTCCAAAATTGGTTATTATCCCAAAACGCTATCATATTTAGATAGGCTTTGCTGTAGCGGTCGATACGAGACGGGATGTGATAAGATTTTTGCGGCCGGGATCTCGAGACAAGTTGGAAGAAGACACAGTGAACCACAGATTGCGGAGCAGTTTTTAACAGCTTTTTACCCATTTTTACTTCTGAAATACTTGGAACTTTCAACCCTACCAAAAACTTAGATGGCTGTAAGCTGCCTGAAAAAGTAAAATCTTTAATTAAAAAAAGACCTCTGACACGAAAACTTTTGCTCCCGACTGGTCCCGAACATCCCGTGGTCATCCACTTTTCCATGCTGCTAATAGCTGCGTTCTAAGCAAGCTTTAGGCACTTTTTCGCACATTAATCTTAAATTATTTGAACCCAGCAATTTTGACTATCAATTTATATCAGGCGTTGGCAAACTTTTGTACCTCAATGGGCAGATAAATAATCTAGATCCTTGCTACGGGCCGAATGAGATATGAGAGATGCGATAAAAGAGAAGATAAGAGGAGATGAGAGAAAAGAGGAGAGGATAGAAAAGAGAGAAGGGGGGAGAGAGAACTGAGAAGAGAGCTAAAAAAGACACAAACCTTGGGCGGGCCGGATTGCAATTGAAAAACTTCAACGGACCAGAGGGCACGATAAAGAGTATTCGTTGGCAGCATGTGGCCCGCAGGCCGGAGTTTGCCGACCCCTGATCTGGACATTGGTAGAGAAAGGCTTAAATTCAACCCATACTGCTATTCAACTTTTACCAAAAGCACTTCTGAAAGTTACATAAAGAAAATGACATGCAAACATGCCTTCGAATATTTGTCCTTCTGCACGTGCGAGACGGCACTACTAAGTGTATTTAGTGGCATTACAGATTTTACACACAGTATGGATGCAGTCATTTGTCGCAGTTTTGCTGACTGCTACAATTCAATTAAACCCGTCGATTTTAAATTATATAATTTGTTTGAGATCGCGAACCCGATGGCTTTAACGATGGGCGAGCTCTGGACAGACCGATATGGCATCGCCGAACTTGTTCAGCAGCGCTTGTACACTCCTATCTGGTTGTTGCAGTTCGGACACGAGTGCTTGACATCCTTGCAGGCGTTAGTGACGAATGGAATGAAAATGCAGAGCCAAAGACAGGTGATAAACAGCACGGCCGCTATTATCCAGACCGTCACGCCGATGACGTACTGGGTATTAGTCATGATGTCGGCCCCGCAGAACTGGCAGGTCATGCGGGTTGCCGCCTCTCCCAAGTTCGCTGTGCCCATGCCCATGGCCGGGACTGCAACTGGAACTGCAACGGGTTGAACAGGCTGATAGGCAGCTTGTTGGTAGCCAGCTTGCTGGTAGCCAGCTTGCTGTGGGTACCCGTAATGCGACTGGTTTTCAACTGTCGCATTTCCAGTTGTCGACTGTTGGTTTCCAGACGACTGGCTGCCGGCTTGCTTCTCCTTCGCAGCCGACTGGTAGCTGGGCGGTGGAGTGTCTGACATGGCTGATGGCTGGGCTGCGACGGCTTGGCTAAACTGAGTGTGCAACCTTTTTTAGGCAGCTATCTGTCTGACTCCGCACCTGGGCTATGCGATTGTTTTCGCCTGCACTTCTACGTTTCCATAGTTTTGTCTATGTGCTAAAGTGCTGCTGCGAGTAACTCGTTAAAAGCGCTTGAGTTTAGAAGACATGCGTGTGAGGCTGCGTTTTGGCCTTACAGAAGTGCATCGACTTTGCATTGGCCTCGTGTGAGTCATCCATATAACAGTTTTTATTCCTGCTATCTTCTGCTCACAAGTCAGAAAGAATTCTAACACACTGGCCTCTAAGGGCCCTGTTATGAGTGTGAGGCTCACATCTCGGAATCTTTCTATGCCGCAAATTATTCAAGACAGTGTATTTTATAGTCAAGCAAGCAAACTGGTTTAGTTGACAAATGAAGAGCAATGCATAGTATGAGCGGGGCAGGGTTATCGCTCGAGCATTTTTCTCTGTCCCGTTGTTAGGAAACTATATCACCCCCCAGAAGCATTGCTGCGATTCCACTGTGTCACGCGTTCGCAGGCTGCTGGCTTGGCCTTCGAACCTCAGCTTTGCTATCTGCCCTTTAGTGTAGAGCTGGTCTGGCTGGATAGAACCGGGCGAGACGAGAGGAGGCCGTTGTTTTTTCGCTTCGATCCATCACATTATACAATATACAAAAGTAACGTAGCTCCTGCTAAATCCTGCTAGTTATAGAACTCATTGACTCATATATAGGAGCAACATAGCAGCACATCCTATACATGGCTGTGGATAGTACACTGTAGGACGCTTACATGAATGTATATTACATGTACGAGTACATGTATGATGCGCATGATGTGGTGCTGCAGATTGTTTCAGCGTGATTCCTCGCTGGCTGCGGTAATTGTATTATTTCTCATGGATGTACAGTGTACGCTTGTAAAAAGGCCTCTAAAACAAAAAAATGTATGTTTCGGATTCATTTTGGTTATGTAATAGTCTTTGAAGCAGATAATACATTTTGCATCATAAGAGTTCAAATTTGCGTAGCTTATAAGTTCAGCAGAAGAACGAAAACATTTGCGGGACAGTAGAAATTTGCGTTGAGCTAAGCAGAAAATTTTATGTCTGGATAAACAAGCAAATATTTTAGTTGTTGTATTAAATATTCGAACATTTTAATTTCATTTTGTTCTCTTAACAGAAAGTTGAGTTACTTCAACAAGGCTCTCAAAAACTGTAAAAAAATTGTACATACCTCGTATAAACATAGTTGTTAGAAGTGTGTTAAAGAGCTGTAGCGCTTTGTTTTAAAGCCGTTTAAACACACGCAAGTACAATGTATAGAAAACGAAAAGCCTACAAGTTTCAATAAATTTTTTTCATCTGCTTGTCTCTCAATTAGATCAGTTAGCCTTGCAGACGCCGATGGTTCCACGGCAGTTCGGGCAGGAGTGATGCGCGTCCTTGCAGGAATCCACGCAGAATGGAATCAGACAGCACAGGGCAAAGCCGAATATGCACAGAAGAAAACAAATTAACCAGGTGAAGCTGCCAGGACTGTAGGTGACCAGAGTGTTCACATAGCTGCTACAATACGGACACGTCAGTGGAACCGGGTAGCGACCTAATTTATAGGCCGTTGCGGTGGGTAAGGATGCAGTTTGAATATTAACTACTGTCTGTTGCTGCTGCTGATGCTGCGACTGTGGCTGCTGCTGCTGTGGCTGCTGCTGCTGTGGCTGCTGCTGCGGCGGGTAGCTCTGCGGCGGGTAGGCCTGGTACGGCGGCGGCGGGTACACGGGCTCAGGAGGCTTGCTGCCAGCAGGATCCGGGTGTACGCTATTATGCATGATTTTTAATGCTATTTATTTCTACTTGAGAACTGGCTCTAGTGCTGTATGTAAACTATAGATTCAACTAAAGTCGAGGCGCACGGCCAAGCCGCACCCACAGCTTGCTGAGCTGGCTTTATTATGCAAATTTTCGCCTGCGTTTTCATCACTGTACAGTCCGGCTGCAATGTGAGTCTGTGTGCAGCGCGCAGCAGTAATTGTGTTTGGAATGGCTTTTGCAAGCAACCCCCGTTGTTAGGAGCAACGAGAAAAATACGAGGTAGAATATTAATATTTTTCAAGCCTTACACAGCTATACATATATTCTTCTGGTTTGTAAAAAGCAAATTTCCAAGCTCAGGTGCAATGAAGAAATAGCAAAATGTAAGTTGTGCTTACCGGCTCTCTCTCGCGCCTCAGAAACTGTGAAGGCCCTGTTTGTTTCGTTAGCTAGCTAGCTCGTACGCGTGTACGCAGCCACCACAGCAAGCCAACACAGCAGGGCTTGCCTAATAAAGTGAACGATACTGCAGCTAGTATGTGTGTATATGTATGACCAATGAAAGATGAAGATCAAAAAACAGTCTGTCTTTATGCTTACGGAATTTCACAAACCTGTGGACTAGGATTCTTAGATGACTGAAAATTTTAAGGCATCTCGGCTTTTATAAATCGGTTTTCTGTCATTTTTTATCTATCGGCTTCATGAAATAAAATACAGGTGCCTTTTGGGAAACCGGAATTTAGCAGATTTCTGTGGGAAGAAGTTGATAGGAGTTCGTTGTTCGAAATGAATACTTTTCTCAAAACTAGCTGTTTGCTATGCAGAAACTTTCGTTTTTATATAGCAACAAGCTGTTGAAAGCCGCGGATTTTGAACCCGGGGAACTCCATTCCCCGGAATCATTTTTGCATGTATTCTGAAATCTGAGGTCAAACTCAAACAAAAACTTGTTAATAGTTAGGATAAATGGAGTGTACATTCGTTTAAAATTAGGATTTGAAGCAAGCATTGATTTTGTTGGCTGGGGTGCTGCGCACAGTGCGCAGAATGTCAGGCAAACTCTGACCTCTACTTCTGCCTCTCTCTATGTCCTTTGCATCCTTTGAAACTTCCATCTTCTTTTCTGTTTCCTATCTTCTCCGTCGTCTCTTCTCTCTCTCTCCCCTTATCTCTTCTTTCTTCTCTCCTCTCCTCTCTTCCTCTCTGGTCTCTGGTCTCTCATATCTCCTTTCTCCTCTTTTATCTCTTCTCATTTCTCTCTGCTCTCTACTCTCTCTTCCATCTCTCCTCTTCTCACTCCTTACTCTACCCTCTCTTAACACTTCCCTCATCTCTACTCTCTCCTTTTTCCTCTCTTCTCTCAACTCTCTCCTCTCCTCTGTCCACTCTCTCATCTCTTCTATCGTCTCTTCCCTCACCTCCCTTCTCTCTCGTCTTTGCTCTCTTATCTCTCATTTCTCTTCTTTTATCTTCTCTCCCTCTCTTATCTTTTCTCATTTCTCTCTTCTCTCCCCCCTCTCTCTCTCTCCTCTCATCTCTCTGCTCTCTCCTGTCGAATCTCTCTTCTCTCTAATCTCTCCCCTCTTTCCTCTCCTCTCTCGTCCTTTTCACCAGTTTCCCCTGTCCTCTAGATTCTCTCCCTTCCCCTCCTCTCTCTTCACTCACTTCTCATCTCTCCCTTGTCTCCATCTCTCATCTTTTATTTCTTTTCTCTCCTCTTTTCTCTCTACTCTCCTATCTCTCGTCTGTTCACTCTCGTTTCTGCTCTCTCATCTCCCCTCTCTCATCTGTCATCTTTACTCTCATATGTTCTCTCACCTCTCTCTTGTGCTCATCTCTTTCCCCTTTTTTGACTCAGGACTCTCTTTCCTTTCTTCTTTCTTCTCGTCTCTACTCTTCTCTTCTATACTCTCTCCCTCTCTTGTCTTCTCTCTTCTCTCTCCACTCCCCTCTCTTCCCTCTTATATCGTCTGTTCACTCTCATCTTTGCTCTCTCATTCCCCTCTCTCTTCTGTCATCTCTACTCTCCTCTCTACTGTGTACTCTTCTCTTTCCCCTCTTCTGACTCCTCTCTTTCCTTACTCCTCTCTTCTCTTCCCTCTTCTATACTCTCTCCCCTCTATTCTCTTCTTTCGTCTCTCTGCACTCTGCTCTCTCTTCCTTCATCTCTCATCTCTACTCATCTCTCTCTCTCTCATCTCTACAATCTCATCTTTTTCCTCTCTCCTCCTCTTCCGTTTACTCTTTCATCTTTCCTTTCTCAACTCTCTCTCTCTCTCTCTCTCTCTCTCTCTCTCTCTCTCTCTCTCTCTCTCTCTCTCTCTCTCTCTCTCTCTCTCTCTCTCTCTCTCTCTCTCTCTCTCTCTCTCTCTCTCTCTCTCTCACTCTCTCTCTTATCTCCTCTCTTCTCTATCCTTTCTAATCTCTCCTCTCGATCCTCTCTCATCTGCCTCTCTGTTCTCTCATCTCTTCTCACTCTTCTCTACTCTCCTCTCTCATCGATTCTCTGTCTCATCTCTCCGCTCTTCTCTCTCCATCTTCTCACCTCTACTATTTCCTCTCCCTTCTCTCTCGGCCCTCCTCTCGGTTCTTCGTCCCATATTCTCTGCTCTCTTCTCAACCCCCTCGTCTCTCCTGTTATCTTCTATCTTTTATCTTATCCCCCTCTCGCCCCTCCTCCCTTTCTAATAGTCTATTCCTTTTTCTTTTCACTCTCATCTGGCCCGCAGCCATGAGCTGGATTCTTTATCTGGCCTTTGAGATAAAAATCTGCCGATCCCTGCTTCGAAAGCTAGTTTGTGGGATGTTAAATGTAGTACTATCATGGTTGTTATCATTTCTCATGCTTTAATCACGTCATCTTTCTGGCCAATTAGCAGCCCTGAGAGGAATTTGTGTATCTCCATTCTCCAGCTTCACCACCACAGTCTGCAGCAGTCTAACGGGTCTATGAAATTTGCTTGCGGAAATTTGCTTGCCGAAGTCTGCTTGCCGAACTTTGCTTGCGGAATTTTGCCTGCCGAAGTTTGCTTGCCGAGCTTTGCTTGCCGAAGTCTGCTTGCCGAACTTTGCTTGCGGAATTTTGCCTGCCGAAGTTTGCTTGCCGAGCTTTGCTTGCCGAAGTTTGCTTGCCGAAGTTTGCTTGCCGAATTTTGCTTGCAGGAAATTTGCTTGCTGCACATAAGCTTGCCGAAGTTTGCTTGCAGGAACTTTGCTTGCCGAGATTTGCCAGCCACAGTTTTCTTGCGGAACCTTAGAGAACCTATTATTGAGCTCTTGTATTTCTAATTTTTGTTTTCTAAGATTCGTGGAAGTCGCCTATAGTGTTATGATTTTGTATGAGGATTTGGCGGATTTGAAAAGCCCTAATGCAGAACATCGTAAGATAAGATCGTTCTTAGCTCCCATCTCCGTAGTGTAAAAGTTCCGACGTACGATCGAACTTACGCTACGACAGCTTTATATTGCGACCCTTAAATTCTTAGAATGAAACTCTATAAGCCTAGTTTGAAAGCTCAGCGTCAAGTCAGTTTACGTCGATGCTGATAAAGAATCCACTTGCAAAGCATCTGTAGTAAGTAATAATTGACGGACCAACTTCACAAGCAATCAAAACAAGCAAGCAGACAAAAAATATTCTAATTCGGCAAGTTAAAACCTTGCAATTGTGATTGCGAATTTCTAGGAAGCAGACATCAAAATTCCGCAAGCAAAGCTCGGCAAGCAAAGTTCGGCAAGCAAAATTCCTGCAAGCAAACTTCGGCAAGAAAACTTCCCGCAAGCAAACGTCGTACTCCCCCTACAACTACCACGGCGCCTAGAAACCCTAACACCTTGAGCCTCTTCATATTGCCGGTTCGAAAAACGGAACCGGTTCCGAACCGGTTCGACGCTCTTCATATCGATGGTTCGAAAAACAGGATCAGTTCCGGAACATGGTTCTGGTTCTAGAATATAGTTCGAGAAATTTTCTCAAACCGTTGTCATGTTTACACTTTAACAGTAAAATATATTTGAAATCGTCAATTTTTTATTATTGTTATATAATTATTCCTTTTTTGTCATATCCAAGAGGAAATTCAAAGTCAAAAACGACAAAATCAAATTGTAAAGACTGTCAAACATAAAATGGGTTCGAAACTCCTCATTTCACACTGGTTCTGGTTCTAGAACTCGAATTTATTCTGATTCTAGAACCGATTGCCGTGAAGAGGCTCCTTGAAACACAGCGCATTCGCGTTTCAAATACGATAGGAATTAACATACAGTAAAACAATAGTAATAAAGTACGTACAGTAAGTATCGCGGAAAAAAAACACTACTGAAAAAAACACTGACTAAAATAATTAATAGATAATTTCCAGGAACACAGAATACATTATAAAAAGTACATACATTCAAATGATGCATAAAAAATTAAAAATACTTTACAAGAACTGTTTAGCTGTTGACAATTAACTAACTTGCAAGCAAGCTTGCATCTTACAAATTTTACGAAAATCGGTGCGCTTCTTGTATCTTAAGAACCAGGTCCATTCTGTTTCAGTTAAAGTTTAAAATTATTCTTGAAAAATTCTAAGTACCTAATCACCCCTTCTGCTCTTGTGTAGCTGTCTGTAGCTACTGATTTTCTATTTTCATCCCAGCAATAAACACTGACTTACAGTTGCTAAGGCTAAGCTATCGACTTGATTGAAATCTTAAATGTCTCGTGGTTCAAAGACAGTTTATGTTGGGAACCTGCCACCTGACGTCCGATCTAAGGACATTCGTGATTTGTTCGACAAATATGGAAACATTCGTGAAATTGATTTAAAAAATAGCAGGGGACCACCTTTTGCATTTATTGAATTCGATGATGAAAGGTAATTTTATTACAAAATGGAAATTATTGTACGTCTAAGCCTAGATGATTATTTGAGTGTTTGGAGTCCATAAGACTAGATCTATAGGCGATCTTCCAGTTTGTTTCGCGAAATTATTCGCTTGTTTATTTTAGTTAAAATGGTGCGTCAATGTAGTGAAACATCAGAAAACGATACCTACGGCCAAAAGGGATGTGAAATAGAAGCAGATGAGTAACAGTAACATTTGGGGGGGGGGGCGGAAAACAGAGGATCTGGTTACAGAGGATAATAATGCCACACCCAATACAGCACAGCACCAAATGCTGTGTGAAATTCTTCAGACAGCCAGTGAAATCAGAATGTCTTTAACAGTGCTATTTTTGCATCCCTTTTGGCCATATACATCATTTTCTAATGTGCCATTATGTTGCAGCACCAATTCAAACTTGAGAATAATATTGCAAAACAAACTAGAACAGATCACCAACCTATAATATGTAGGCCTACCTAAGTTGCATTTAACTAGGCCTACAACTATGTATTGTATTAACTAGGCCTATAACTATATAAGATGCATTATATCTTATAGAGATAGGCATAATAAATATACTTAAAGACTTAAAGTATAGTCCAACTGAGCTAGACTTTTGGATATAAATTAAGGACTTAGTCAAGTTTTTTGACAAGTTGAATAAGGCTTCTCCAGTTTTTTAAATGCATTCATAAGAATAAGGCCCAATGACTACTATTTTCATATAATTTGTTATTTTATAGTTAATATAATTAGGTGTACCACTTACTGGCAATCTCCTAGTTTGCTGCATTAAACTATTTTTCAGTTTTTTATATAAGATAGTTGCAACAGGTGGAATACACCATAGTCAGGATCATGTCATGGTATACACCGGAAAAAAAGTCCCTTAAAAAGTCTACGCCACTTCATAACTGAAACATATGCCAAGGTCCTAGGAACTTACGCCAGGTTTTTTAGGCTTTGCGACAAAAAAATGACCTTTTTTGCGTGTTACACATTTTTTAACAATTTTAACAATTAAAATTTAACAAATGTGTGGTTTTTATTTAAAGTAAATTGGCTTACAGATAATGCCAACAAAAATCAATTTTTTGTTTAAGTTTTCTTCAGAAAATTGCACGATTAGTTTGCGTAGAATTTTAAATTTTTATAAATCACGAATAGTTAATGAACTTTCATCTTACGAGTTTTATGGTTTTTATGATTTTATAATTAGATTCTGAGGTCATGGCATTATGCCAACAATTGTTAATATTAACTTTGGCGTGAATGTTGGAGTTGGCATACGCTGCTTGGCGTATTTACGCCACGGCGTCATGCCAAAAGGTATGCCAAATATATTTTGCCTCATTTTTATGCCAATTGTATGCCAAAAAAGTAAAATTTTCAATTGTACGCCGGAAATTTCCGGTGTAATGTACATCATCTGGACTATGGGGAATACAAGGGTGCAGCCCATTTTGATAAATTTTTTTTGAAAGATGCTTTGTCAAAAGTGAATTTTTAGTTTGGATACATAGAAATTTTGGCAAAAAAGTGACCAGTTTAGTATAAATATACTACTAATTGGTGATTGTAGCTTTTAATAAATTATTTATTGACCACCTTGCATATATTTGCAGTTTGCATATAAAAAATTATGACTTAGCTGGTTGCTATGTTATATGCACCATGCACACAAAGTACAATAAATGGATTAGTTATTAGATGGTCATGGTTTTTCAGTTCATTTCTAAATTGTACTTTGAAATCCTACCATAAGGGCCATGTGACATGTGCATGTTGGAATTAAATTTGGGAAGAGGCCCCTAGGCCCTATGTATGCCAAGTATACCAAAAATTGGAAATGAGATTGTCATATATGCCAAAATTAAAAAATTATGCAACTTTACTTTGGCGCTGCCACATTATAGGACCTTTTTCCATTTGACATTTGACATTTGTATTTACATTATAACAAAATAAGTGTCGTGTCTATCTTTCCTTTACAATAACTTGCATTTAGGCAAAGTCTTAGTACTTAAATTATTTTAAAAAGTATTATCACATTCTATTAATATTATTTTTCTTTTCATTTGCACTCCCATCATCTTTTAACTGCAACCTTTTTTTCAAATGTTGATATAGTTTTTGTTACAGAAACTAAAGATACTTACATTTTCAAAAAGCTTTGTTATTGTATGCCACTTTCTTGTATGCCAAATGCAATTTGTTGTGTACGCAGTATGCCAAATGTATGCCAACTAAACTATTGAGGGGCTAATGCACATTAGAATTTTCAAGCAAAAAGGCCACCTTCCTTAGTATGGCATAAGGGAAACAACACCTAAGAACATTTTACAAATAAAATAACAAAATTGTTGTAGAATAAAAAACATATCCTAATGAATGTCTTTATAAAGTCTATCTTTTTATTTTAAATTTTTATAATACAATAGGAATTCTTCACTTTTTGCCAAAGCTTAGAATTATCTCTACAAATCATTTGCCAAAATAGCCAGCTTTAGACAAAATGGTCATTGCAAAAGTATTTTTTGCCAATATTGACTTTTGCCAAAAATTCCTTTGCCAAAGTGGTTTAAAACCAAATGTGTAGCAATATGCTTGGGTGCAACCTAGGGATTCACCTAGCCATTTCTATTGGCAACATACACACATAAGTTGCTATTGGACAGAATAATAGTCCCGTGACTGCTCTCAGCCAATAGCGACTTATATGTGTGTGTGTTGCCAATAGAAATGGCCAAGTGATTTCCAAAGTTGCGCATGTATGAGTAGCAAGCATATTGTAAGTGTTATTATCAAGTAAGTATTATATTAGTTAATAGTAATAGTAATAATAGTAAGCCATCCAGTACAAGAAGTTTCCAAAACCTTTCTTAAAATAGGTGGTATCATAATGGCCAAATAGCAAATAGTTGACATCTCGTTGATATCCTATTGACATCTTATCCAATAGCATACATGCCAAACACCTGTCCAACCTGTCTGAACTAGATAGTTGAAATGGCCACCAGCTAAGGTAAGTTGCAAAATTAAAAATGCAAAAAAACAAAAAATTGGAGAAAGAAAAAAAGGAGAAGAAGAGAAAAGGAAAAGAAAGAAGGGAGAAGAAAAAGAGGGGAAAGAGGAAAGAAAAAGAGAAAAAGGCAAGAAAAGTCATATACAATGTGAAAATTAAATCCCAATCAGGGAACTAAGTTGCAATTAGGAGGAACTAAGTTGCAGTTAGGAGGAACTAAGTTGCAGTTAGGAGGAACTAAGTCACAATTGGGAGGAACTAAGTTGCAATTGGGAGATTTTTCTGCCTGTTGTCTAGGCATTGCAATAGTGTATCTAGGCATTATATATATGGCAAATTTTCTAAGGCATGATACATAGAAGGCTCCAATTTGTGTGCAGCACAATGGTGTTAGAAGAAATTGTTTCTTGCCCATGGTTTTAGTAAACTTGTAAGTCCAACTTGACTTCCTGTCATCATAGATGCTTTATCTGTTGTAACAGCCCATAGTCTTATGAAACAACTGTCATAATACTATCTTAAGTAAATAAATCTTTTATCATACAATGCTTTGTCTTATTTCTGACTGACAGTTGCTTAAATCTATAGAAGTACATTATTAGTTTGCTCTTCTCAAGCATCCAGAAGTATATCATTAGGTAACTGTTTATATTACTATATATCTTTTTCTTGGAGGACTCACTTCTTTGGCCATCAGTCTCAGTCTCCAAATCTGAGTCCAAATGAATGGCTGTATGTGATCGTTGGATCTGGGCTTCAGTATCAGCATCAATTGATAAGCAACATTCTATAGCAATATATTCAACATGAGCATTGCGCCATCGTACAAATTCTGTCTCAAGATATCTAGTTTCTTCATTCATTTCAAAAGCAGCTTTTCTTTCAGCTGACATTACTCGAGAAGAGCAATATGTGTGGGTTGTTGCATCTGCACTATGAATCTCAATTTTTCCATTCTGCACAGCTAGATCTCTTTTAGAAGCAACAACCTCTGGATTCTGCATTGCCATTAACAGTCTCTCTCTGTGTGAGCTTGCTGAACATTGGGATGGTGGTGTTTCTAATTTCCTTGAATGCGCTGTAGCTGCACCATCAACTGATCCCTGGGCTGCACTTAAGATAGTTGGTAAATTTTCTTCTACATAAAATAATAAAAAATGCATACTAGAACAATCATTAACTTCTCTAGAAGTTATACAACCAAGTTTCCATTTTGAAAAAAAGCAATGGCTTTCGCTCTTCAGCTACAGAAAGGGGGCACTGGTTGATAGAATAGTCTTCATGGCCTTTTTCATCCCATTCACATGTAGGATTCAGTATATAGTCAGGTGCAGGTCTATCTTTAAGTTAAATATATAATGACTCAAAGAATGTACACATATATATATATGAGTGCACAGTGTACATATATAAGTTAGTCTGTCACATACAGTACAGTATGTAGAGTGTAATCTACAGGGTATAGGCTACAGTGCAGTTTAGTACTGCAGTCTGCAATGCTGCATAAGTTGAATGATAAATCAATTGGGAAAGAGAGAGAGCAGGAGAAAGGGAAAAGAAATGAGGTACTTCCATTCTTCAATAAGCACAAGCACGCAAGGCATGCTACCCCCCCCCCAGTCCTTCAGTGTGGTGGCACATAGATAAGTCACAAATCTGGACAAAACTAAGTTGCACTGGATGGGTGAAATTTTGAGGTTGGGCATGTATGTCTAACAGTGCAAGCTTTATAGGTTAAGGCTAATATCAATAAGCTTGGTAGTCAGCCTCCGGTTGGCTTTAGGCCATTGCAAAGTTGGCTAATTTAAATGTATGATATACATTCATTACACATGGCAAAGTTCTGTTGAATTGACTGATTAGATAAGATAAGCATTTTGACTTGTCATTGTGTCTAGGTAAAAGTTCTTTATAATGGCTTTAAGAAATCAGACAGAAATAAGTCTCATTTATATGGCCTTTGGGTGTAGCCTAGCTAATGCATTTATTTTTCATTAAATGAATTTTCAATATATAAAGAATAGTTCAATTTAACAAAATATATTACATTTTTAACATATTTATATAGTATATGATAGCTATGTATTTATATGATAGCTCATATTTATATGGTTAGTCTTAAACCTAGAATTATTTTCAATTTTTCAACACTTGGTAATTCTAAAATTAAATTGCAAAAAGTAAGCATTTTTTGGAAACTCTAGAAACTGACTTTAACTAATTAGAAACTTATGGTTTACTTTGGGAACCCTCTGTTCTTTGTGTTCTTATAGAAAGCATGCAAATTATAATGATGCTTTTGTTGCAAGCATTGAAACATTTACATAAAATTACTGTTTAGCATTTCAATTTGACAATTAAAACACTTTTCAACTCTTTTAATAAACATTACTAATGATAAATTGTATTTTATTATCAAACAAAGAAAAAACTTTAGTTAGCCCAAGTACGCTACTGCCAGTAGACAAGTAGGAATTTATTGGAAAAGATCTAATCTAATACTCTATAAACACACCCAGAGACGCTGAGGACGCCGTGCGCGGCCGGGACACTTACAATTTCGACGGCTACAGCCTTCGAGTCGAGTTTCCTAGAAGCGCCGGCGGCCGAGGCGGCGGCGGCTATGGTCGCGATTTTGGCGGCCGCGGCGGCGGCAGAGGGCCGTCACGAAGGGGCGAATTTCGAGTCGTGGTGTCCGGCCTACCGCCGTCCGGCTCCTGGCAGGATCTCAAAGACCACATGCGCGAGGCCGGCGAAGTCGGCTTTGCTGACGTGCGCGGCAGCGTCGGCTTTGTTGAATTCATGCGCTACGAGGATATGAAGCGGGCCATCAGGAAGCTGGACGGTACCAAGTTCAAGTCGCACGAGGTTGGCTTAACTCCTGCCTTTGTCTCTGCCTTGCCATGTCTTCTTCGTGTTTGTTGTATTTATATATATATTTATATATTCATTTATATTGCTCTTCAGGCACCGCTTCATTCAGCTCTTTAGGGCACACCTTCGTTTAGTCTTTCAGGACCTCTTGTCACTCCCTCATTAAGCTTTTCAGAGCGCTCTTGTCACTCCCTCATTCAGCTTTTCAGAGCGCTCTTGTCACTCCCTCATTCAGCTTTTCAGAGCGCTCTTGTCACTCCCTCATTCAGCTTTTCAGAGCGCACTTGTCACTCCCTCATTAAGCTTTTCAGAGCGCTCTTGTCACTCCCTCATTAAGCTTTTCGGAGCGCTCTTGTCATTCCCTCATTCAGCTTTTCAGAGCACTCTTGTCATTCCCTCATTAAGCTCTTAAGGACATCCGTGTCACTCTCTCCTTCAGCTCTTCAGGGCATCCGTGTCACTCTTCTCTTTGTCACTCTCTCTTTGATATTCTTGATATTCTATTTGATTCTCTTTGATACACAGTTTTATTGTGTATCAGCTCTTCAGGGCATTGGCGTCCACAAAATCTACTAAATGTACTCACAGTCCTTTAATTCAATGCGCCTGTACTTCATATTAAATTAAGATGATGATTAGTTTATTAAATTCGTCTCCTCCTCCCTTTCTCTCCCCTTAGGGCGAGACGTCGCACATTCGCGTCAAGGAGGACCGAGGTGACGGCGCCCGTTCCGTCTCGCGCAGCCGCAGCCGCAGCCGGGGCCGGCGCAGTCCGAGCCGCAGTCGAAGCCGCGACAGTCGCAGTCGCAGCCGGAGCCGCTCTCCGCCTCGAAGGCGCAGCTCGCCGACCTATTCGCCGATGCGCGAGCGGAGCCGCAGCCGAAGCCGCTCCTACAGCGATTGATTGGCTGATCAACTGATTAGTTTATTGATCAATTGATTAGTTGATTGATTAGTTGATTGATCAATTGATTAGTTGATTGATTAGTTGATTGATCAATTGATTAGTTTGATTGTTCAACTGTTTAGTTGATTGATTTAACTGATCAACTGAAAAATTGGTGTTGATTCATCGAGTTTGCCCGCCTGTTTTTATGTGTGAAATTTTACTTTATTAAGGGATTTCTTGGCAGTTCCTAATAGGCATAGAGGGTCTGTTTCGGGTCCAGTGCGTGCCTCACGTCTCGTATTTGATGTGGACTCCCTTCTTCAATTGGGAACCATCTACTACTTGATGGGCTCTGGCACTCTCCTCATCTCAATAGACTCTGACATACTGTAAAATGCAAATATTGATTTGACAATGTCTAATTCAGCCAATTGCCAATTCCATTCCCCCTTTTTCCTCAAGCGGATATTGATCATTGGAGAAGTGAGGATGCGGAAATGGTCATTTCTGTGGAGTGGAGGACCTGGCGCCCAAGCAAGCGTGAAGTGGAGTGGACTGCTGGGACAAACAGGTCATTGGCTTGTTTTTTATTATTAATGTGCTAAAAATTACTTTTGCTAAGCAAAATTAACAATAACTGTAGCTAGTTGTTTTACTCTACTGCAAGTAGCGAATAGTGTTTTTTTCGTCTGGTAAATAATAAGTTACTGTAAATTAGGCTGTCTGCACCGATCTATCTTTTATTATGTATTCTGCTTATTAACCTGTTATTTAAACTGAATCCAGACGGGACCCGGAGGATGGAGGAGAGGATTAGAGGAGGAGAAAGGGATTAATGGAGGATGAGCATGAGGAGTCCCATGCACGCGCGCGCGCCTCTGCTGCTGCGGGATTGTGGAAGCGCGCGCTCTGTCGGCGTTGGAGGCAAATTTTGGTAAATAATCTAAAATTAAATAAATTAACTTCTTGTGTACTGCTTATTAATATCTTAATTTGTATCCATCCATATTTTCTTTTTTCCGGTTATTAATCGCGCATATTTACTAATAGTAGTACAATAGTAGTAGTAGTAAAATAATACAAAATATACTCAATGAACTGTCGGTTATCCCTCCGACTGAAAATTATTCGACTTGCATTAAAACAAAAAATTGCTCACCGAGTACAAATTTAGCAATGACCTGTGTGCAATTTCTTTTCATTTCTTTGATCAGCTCACTTCTCAGTGTTGATAACGGAAATGTTGGTTTTAGTAGCAGGATATAAAAATGCATGCGATACAGAACAGGCAGACAGGTAGATAACAGTTGCTGTGTGGACATTGCTGATTAAAACCATGTACAAGTGCGAATTGGTTAGTTTGATAAGACTCACTTCATACTTTTGCTAAGCTGCCTAACTCAGAAAGGGTAGCTAATAGAGGTTTAAAGCGCACACGCAGTGTAAACACAGACCAAACAGTTTTATTGTGTATCATTTCTGCATCTGTGCTGAAGGAAACTCTGGCATTGTGAGCATGTCTGCTGGCTGCATTGAAGCCAAATACAAGCCTATTGGCCTGGATCAGCTGTCTGGTGAATACCTCTAATTAACTGTTACTTTGTCTCTATAGGGGCTTTTGATAGTGCTGTTTTCGAATTTAACCTACAACCCAACTTGATGTAGCTTAATTCCAAGCACCAACATACATGCGCAACCTCCAAAATTCGGTCGGCCGTGCGACTTAGTTTTAACAAAAATGCGACGTAGTTTTTGACCAAAAATGCGACTTGCATGTAAAAAAAACCTAAGGCAAAATTAACGCAACTTGGTAAACGGCAGGAGTAACTATGACTGTATTTTTCACAAAAAATGCCTCGTCATCTACTTAGTACTACTTTGGTATTTATTCGGGTGGGCATTCTTGCGACTTACCTAGGTTGGCCGCCAAATCGGTCGGCCGACTCGGTCGACTGTTGCACATGTATGAGCACCAAGACATAGGGAATGTAGGGTTTTAGGATAGAAAGATTTTTCATCACAATTGATTTTATCAACTTAAACTTTAATAGAAGCATAAAGACCTATTTAAATGAAATTTAAAATTGAAAACTAGTTCATCTAAAACCCATTTAGAATAAAATTATAGGATCCTTTCAAAACCAACTAATTTATCAGCCAAAATATTAAATTATAGTTTATTACTTATTCCCTAATTTTACTAGTTAAAAAAACGTGTTCCTTTTCCTGAAATTTTTAAAGAAATTATTCTTGGAGACTGCTTTGTAGGGGATTGACAGATGGAGGTTGCCTCACCACTAAAATATTTTTAGCAGTTTTGTCCTTTTGGGCATCCTTTAAGTGCCTGGTAAAGTTTCAGAAAATTGGAAGCAATTTGTCAACCTAATTACTTGAAGAAGTCCGAATTGTGCCTGGTCCCGCTGTAGCCGGTTTTGCATTCAAGAGGTTTAGATTTTAATTTCGGAGAGAAGTACACGTATTCTCAACAACATTGAGCAGTCTCCACCTTTGAGAGTGCGCCGTAAATTCTAGCCCATGGTATTGAGTTTGAAGTGACGCAACTTGCGCCACGCGACGCAGAGTTGGGCTGCTGGGTGAAGAGGGATTTGGAAGAGCTGAGGGCGAAGATTAGATGGATTGAAGCTTCCCCCGATTTTCATTGTTTTTTAAAGCATTTTTAATATCAAAATGGTTGGCCCGGTGATAGACGCTGGTCGAAGGACACTGATCACTGGGATAAAGAGTGGCGACTTTTCAATGTTGCTTGAGTATACTTTTTCAGCGGTTTTGCTGGACTTGTGGTCAGCCTTTGCTGAAGCACAATTCTTAAACTACCAAATAAAAATTGGTTGATATGTACTATAATGAAGTTTCAAATATACAAATAATGTTAAACTGCAGTCCACGTTTGATAAAAAAACGAATTTGATCCTGTAACGATCAAAAGTCGGAACCAGATAGTTCCATCCATTATTACGAGTAATTCCCCTCAGGGGTTTGATTTCTCTTAAGATATCTCGTCAGAATTTTTGTCTATGGCGAAACCCCATTTAACGCTATATGCATTCTCTAGTAGAGACTACTAAACTTACTACATGGCGAAACGATACACGTTCGTTACCGACTCCAGGTCATTTCTAAGAAAATCCAGTTCAGCAGATCCAGCTGCTTCATTTTTCCATGCCTTCGAAAGCTTGTATGAGATAAAACTATATAACATCACAAATTTTAAATTTCATCCACATGTACATATTGCAACTTGTACCCGTGCATGGTTGCAGTGAGCCTGTTGACAGATTGCTCACACGACAGCAAGCTGATAAAGTGCGGCTACATCTGTCGCAGAGAGAAGATAGCGGTATGCGTTGCTGGCGGCTCATCCACAGGTGCAGCTGCAGGCCCTGATCAGGAATTTGATGACAACTGTGAGTGACAGGTATACTGCTATATATACTTAGGTCCTCTAAAATTTGCATAATCTCAAATGCTTATCTAACTTAAAATTCCAGTCGTTCTCTACTATGCGGTACTTCGTGCCAAGCAATTGTTTCTATTCCACAATGAGGACAGCACTCAGTGCAAGGAGGTCATCATCTTAAGCCAGTTTGAGTAAGAGCTGGGTCGTTTTAATTTTTTTGAGAGAGCTTTCTGCAAATTAATCAACTGCAGTCCTTGACTTAGCAAACCTTGGAACCGTCCAGCAGTACATATAACTCTGGATTGTCAGATTATTTGTTGACAACGAAATTTATAAATTATCTAATTATCTAGCATGAGGTAAACTGAGTTTTCGGGTTGGCAGCGTCAGTGTTTGATGCACCCGATATAAAAGTCTTCAGCGGTTGTCATCTGAGTTTCATCACACTGATGCGCGTGGCATTCTACTTACAACTGAAAGTGGAAGCAGTCGTGACCTGAGAGGGTCATCTGCCAATCCGACGGTGCCGATTTGCGATTGGTGTAAAAAATCGGTTTCGTGCTGGGGATAGTGCCTCCAGGTTGCCTGGAGCATGATACCAACGATACCAATGGCGCAGGTGGGAACCGGGATCCAGTTTAGGACCCTTAACTTACTTGACTTAGCTGCAGGGTGGTTCAATGACGCAAGATGGAAGTTGACCGCCTGAAGGGCCCGCATATAGATTAAGTAGGGACGATGGAGGCTCGTCTGGTACATTAGCCCGGAAGAACCGGATGAGCCGTGGGGATATTCTCATCGAATGACGTGTTAATCCCGAGGTGGTGGAGCTGGGCCCGGCTGAAGGCCAAACGCTAGCCCAGTTCAGGTCCATGAGGAACCAGATGATTCAGAGTCACAGCTTTAGCAGGGGCATTAGCCAGCTCATTCCCTTGAATCCACTGCAGCTTCCAATGGTCCCTACCGAGTACCGCATGTCGAGTAGCTCTGCGGTGCAGAGTTTAATGGCGAGGACTTGGTTTAGTTTACCCAATGCGATGCTGGCTGACTATTTGGACCAATCGATACCAACAATTAAGCTCAAAGGAGTTCCAGTTGTCATGTATACGAGCTAGAGCCTTAATTGTAAGGAGCAGATTGAGCGTTGATTTGTTTCGGACTCAGTGGGCTTTTCCCCAGTGGGATAGTAGAGAAACAGGCATCTTATTTCAACTTACATGTAAGTCTCTCAGTGGAAGTCTCCCTGAGGCTGAGTGAGACTGCTAGAGATAGAGATTTGGGACTAAAGCTGGCGTCGCCCTTCAGAGCAATTGAAGTACTTTACCCCTAAAAGGCTTTCAACAAACCCCAGATACCTACCGGACGCGTCCATTGGACCGCCCAGCTGGCCGGAAGGCTTCAAGAAGTCGGCCACGCTAAGATCCGCAGTCCAAGACACCTCCGGCGGCAGCAACAGCAGCGGCAGCGGAGGCCAGGAGTTGCAGCATCATCTGGGCTGGTCGAGGCACAGCAATTGGCAGGCGCACATCCCGGACCAGCTGACCAAAGCGCGGAATGATAGAGCTGCAGCGCTGGCCGAAACTCGCAATCTGCTCATCGCCGCTCAGCAACTGCTCACGGCTCGTTCAGCCGCCACTTCCGCCGTCGCTTTCGAAGAGCTCCAGCTGCCTAGCAAGACGGAGAAACCGAAGTCGAGCATGCTCAATTCGCTAATAAACAAATTCCAACGGGTTCGGACGTTCAGCCAGGAACGAAACGAAGGCGGCGGCGGTGGCCCAGCCCAGTCGACGTCCCAGCAGCAAACGGCGGGAGCCGATCAGGACGACGAAGAGATGATCTACACGACGCTGGACGATTCGCTGGCCAATGTCGAAAAGGACAACTCGTCGAACCGGGCTATCGATGGGGACGATAAAGAGCAGACCTACGAGACGCCAGACGATCATTCTCTCCCAACGCCGCCGCCGCCTCCTGCTGTTCCAGCAAAGCCACTGAAGCCACAGAAGGGCCTCGTGACGCCTGAGATGCTCAGCAGCCGGCAGCTCCGGCCGACTCCGCCGATACCGGCGCCGCGAGGCCGATCCGACGATAGCGGCGACACCAACGGCAAACCCGAAATTACCGAGGGCGGAGAAGCACTGCGTCAGCGGAAGCCGTCCTTGAGCCCGACGCCCACACCGCGGCTCCCCGCTACCATTGAGGGCTCCCTCAAGGACCAGCTGCTTGCTGGCGCCGCTGTGGACGCCAGCGTGAGCTACTTTTACCAGGCGTTCAACTGCAAACCGCTGCTGCAGGATGCTGTCAGGCAAGTCTGCGGTGCTTTGATTTCAGACAGAAATTTCACGAGTTCATTGGGATATTAGTCCCACTTTCTTCTTTCATTAGTTTAACCAAGTACCAGACAATGAGCCTCAATCGGGCACAGAGTAAGTTATCGCGTCTCACTCTCTCGCGCTAAAGCACGACCTATGCAGGTTCGCTTCCGTTCGCTGTCACATTTATTTGGGGCTCGTGCGATTCACACCAGCGAGGGGCCAACCCCCAACCCAAAGACACAGAGTACATGCAGGGCTGATGTACACTCACAAGTGAGCGTGGGCCTGTAGGCTTCCAAAAAACTATTTTTAGACACAAAAATTCATGCTAACTACGAGCTACATTTGATCACTGCAATTAATCATTTGTAAATGAAAGGCTTGCTAGCGAGTAAGGCTTGAGGGGTTGCTTTCACAAGCTCAAAATTTCACATCGTCGAAAAGCCTTCTTGATTAAATTCATAATCTCGAAAACCAATAATAAAACATAAACTCGGAAGCGATTAGCCATGAAAATTTCCATAACTGTTTCATTTTGGCTTGAAAAAAACTGATTTGAATCTTACGAGTTTTCGAGCTTGTGACATTTCAAGCTTGTAGAGGATTTCCTTTTTTGACGATGTGAAACTCCCTGCAGCGTTAGGTGGGTTGACTCAGCCAATGAGCGTAAAGCTTCGGAAAATTGCTGGGTTATTTATAGCACGGAGCAAAGCAAAGTACATTCGTGAGCTCCATTATGCTTCCAGCCAATAGGAGCTAAGCTATCGAGGGGAATCCCAGGTTATTTATAGAAATGCGCCAGGCTCCAGAAGTTCCATTCTTCTAAGCCTAGCCTGTAAGGACTTCAACCGTATTTATTCATTTTACCCGCATCTAGCGAGTTGGAGGCGGCTCCCGCCGGAAGCTTCGTGGTGCACGGCGGCTCCAGCGGCCGCGGCGGCGGGCAACTTCGTCTGCTGACTCTGCTAGTTAGGTCTGCTGACCCGGTGCATTCCGTCTGCCGGTACACTATCAAGGAGACAACAACCAACGGAGTTCAGATTGCCGGCTCCCTGGGCTCGGCCAGTCACGCAAGCGTCAACCAGCTGCTGTACTATTATCACATTCACGACCTGCCCATCTGCAAAGATCACCCGGAAACCGTGATTAAGCTGGTTCGTCCGCTGCACTTGTGCCGGTGAGTGAGGATATTAATATCCATATCCATATATATACCCATATCTAAACGAGCTCTTATCTCCCTAAACATGATTCGTATTTCTCTCTCACACAGGCAAACGAGTTTTCTAAGCGCGTCAATCTGGTGCCTCGGTGACAAGCCCCTGTGTCTAAGGTGAGTGAGAACTACAAATTCATTGGCTATACCTTGCTCTGAGTTACTCACATCACCCCTGCTCAAATTATTGCAGTCTGCTGACAGGGGCTCAGGAAGGCACATTTGCTCTGCTTGTGGATCAGCAGACCAAGCAGCTATCATTATACGCAACGGCGACAGACAAGCAGATGACGGTGAAAATGCGCATTAACACCGATGGCAAGGTACAAGTGAGACGCTTGGGGGTTACTCAACTTAAACCTAATAAGCTTATTCTAGCAGCCACCCCACTCCCAACCGCCTATTCTAGCACCCACCTCACTCCCTCCTCCCCATTCTAGCACCCACCTCATTCCCTGCTGCCCATTCTAGCACCCACCTCACTCCCTGCTGCCCATTCTAGCACCCACCTCACTCCCTGCTGCCCATTCTAGCACCCACCTCACTCCCTGCTGCCCATTCTAGCACCCACCTCACTCCCTGCTGCCCATTCTAGCACCCACCTCACTCCCTGCTGCCCATTCTAGCACCCACCTCACTCCCTGCTGCCCATTCTAGCACCCACCTCACTCCCTGCTGCCCATTCTAGCACCCACCTCACTCCCTGCTGCCCATTCTAGCACCCACCTCACTCCCTGCTGCCCATTCTAGCACCCACCTCACTCCCTGCTGCCCATTCTAGCACCCACCTCACTCCCTGCTGCCCATTCTAGCACCCACCTCACTCCCTGCTGCCCATTCTAGCACCCACCTCACTCCCTGCTGCCCATTCTAGCACCCACCTCACTCCCTGCTGCCCATTCTAGCAAGCCACCTCACTTCTGCCCAATTCATAATTCATCACAAAGCTACTCCACTTCCTTATGCAATGGCCTAATCGAACGGTATTTCAAAATTTCAGCAGCAAAAGTTCTGGGTATCTGATTCGGAAAAATTTGACTCACTTGAGAAATTTCTGATGCATTATCACCGGTATAGTCTCAGTGTGATTTCTACCGACTCCGGCGGCAAGGAGGTGCCATTGCGGCTAACAATGCCCTGTCAGCTATCAGAGTGAGCTGATAGTGAGCTTCTATGTACTTTAAATAGCGAATGTCAGGTAAACGTTTCCTCTTCAATTTGCAATTCTCCAGAAAGTTTCAAACCAACCTGAGTCAGTACCTGACTGATCACGTGACTGAAGAGTGCACCGAGAGCGTCGTAAATGGCGGTGGTGGCTCTCTGGTGGTGAGCATCAAACGACTTGGTAGCGCCTGCGTCCGCACGGAGACTCTGCTGGATGGCGAGGATAGCCAGATGAAGCTGACAGTAGCGGGCGGCTGGGCGGCTGGGGTGCTGGTTGAGGAGGCGAGAGTTCGCGGCTACCAGGTGAGAGAGTGACTCGTTGACCTAACTGTAACACTGGAGTACGCCGACATGGCATTTAAAAAAACTGTTTGAACTATTTTACTATTCAGTAGCAAATAAAGGAGGTGGCAGCTATTTTCTGCTTAGGAAGGCCAATTAAATTAGCAGATAGATTGTTACCTAGAGAAAGAATCACGTGACACAATTTGTTATCAGTGCAAGGGCAGAATGTACATTGGTCAGTGCAGCGGATATGTACATGGCAGCTTAACCCCCCCCCCCAGCCAGGACGCGATCGATGGGGGCAATAAAATGGGAGAGCAATAAAGCGACAAGGCCAGCTGTGTGCGTGGAATGGCGGAAACGATAGGCAGACAAATACGCCAATATGAATTCGGTAGGGAATCATACTACTGAGTTGACAGTAGCTTATTAGCATATGCTCTGCGTTTCAGTGGATCTACAGAATCGAAGGCCGGCCAGAGATTGAATTTGAAAGCATGGACAAGCTGCTCATGTACGCCAGCCAGCACCCGGACGGACTTCTGCTAAAACGAGGTTGACCGGGCGTGATGTCGTGTGGATTTCTCTGGTTCAACAATCGGATTCAGTTAATTTGTTATTGGATTATCCTCGACAATGCGATTCACTGTGTCTCTTACCCAGCCTTCATTCCGATTTTATTCAATTGATAATCCAGAAAAATTTAATACGTTTTTTCGATAAAAATTATTATATGATTTTCTATTTTCTCATCGTTATCAACAATAAAACTCAGATTTTTATTCGACAGCATCTGATTCCAGTTGCACTTTACTACATAGCAAATTTCAGATTTTTTACTTTTTTGTACATATTGCTTTGTGGTTGCTCTGTGCGTGTTACAGTGACTGAAAAGTGTCTGAGCAGTGTTTGAGCAGTGTTTGAGTAGTGTTTGAGCCGTCTGGGCAATGTCTGAGCAGTGTTTGAGCAGTGTTTGAGCAGTGTTTGAGTAGTGTTTGAGCCGTCTGGGCAATGTCTGAGCAGTGTTTGAGCAGTGTTTGAGCAGTGTCTGAGCAGTGTCTGAGTAGTGTCTAAGCAGTGTCTGAGCAGTATCTGAGTAGTGTCTAAGCAGTGTCTGAGCAGTATCTGAGTAGTGTCTAAGCAGTGTCTGAGCAGTATCTGAGTAGTGTCTGAGTAGTGTCTTAGTATTGTCTGAGTATTGTCTGAGCAGTGTCTGAGCAGTGTCTGAGCAGTGTCTGAGCAGTGTCTGAGCAGTGTTTGAGCAGTGTTTGAGCAGTGTCTGAGCAGTGTCTAAGCAGTGTCTGAGCAGTATCTGAGTAGTGTCTGAGTAGTGTCTTAGTATTGTCTGAGTATTGTCTGAGCAGTGTCTGAGCAGTGTCTGAGCAGTGTCTGAGCAGTGTCTGTGCAGCATATTAGCATTTAATCAATTACCAAACTGTGCCGTTATCTGCAGTGGACTGCAACATCCGTATAAGCAGTTAAATCTGATTCTAAGTTACTGAAAGTCATGCTGCGGATTGCATCAGCTGTTCGAAGCCCTTGCTCAGGATCAGAGCGAAATGAAAGTAGCAGGTTTCCTTTTATCAGGCTGCTGAAATGCCGCCAACGTACACGTACGCACATTCGTTGGAATTTATCTAGCAAAGCGCGCAATAAAATTTTTCGAGAACAGAATTTTTTACTAGTCTATTTTCTTTAGAAAATAGATAAAACAACAACTTAAAGACGATAAGATAAGGAATTGTCTTTGAAAACTGGAGACATTTTCCGTAACAGGGCTTGCAGTGAATCATTGAGAGACCTGCTCAAAAGCTTTCACGACTCGACACGAAGTAGCATATAAGAGACGTTGGGGTTTCCCGTACGCGCTCGCAAGAACAGAAGATGGATTCCGCAGCTCTGAAGGCGAGGCTGAAAAACCTGTCAGGTGAGTCTGCACCCGCTAGACACTTCAACTTCTCAGAAGTGTTCGATATTAATTACTACTAAACAATACTTACTAATTAAACAATAAATGTTCTCAAAGTTTAAGTGGTTAATCCATAAATTAAGTGACTTTCGCGAAGATGTCAATGAAGCAAACGCACACGCATAGCCAAAGTCATTGTAGTACAATCAGGCACTGTGAACCATTTTCGCCGGGGGGGGGGGGCGGGTGGGGGAGAGTCCCGGTTCCGAGTCACTAAATAAAAAGTTTAGTAAAAGCCGAGATTTTAGCTTTAAAGTCGTTTTCCTACATGTACACATATCTGACGACCTTTTATGACAATCATAAAAATAGAAAACGAGCACATACAACTTTAAGTCCTACTTCCTGTTCAGTAACAAGTAAAGGAAGAGGCTGTCATTTTCTGCTGAAGAGGAGAACCAATTAATAAGCCGGCTAGATTTCATCAATAAAGAATCACGTGACACAATTTGTTATCAGTGCATGCAAAAACAATGTACATTGGTCAGCGCGGCAGGCAATGTACACATCGGCTTAACCCTAACCCCAGCCAGGAGGCGAGCGATAGGGGGGGGGCAATGAAAAGGGGCAGATGATTGAACCAATAGGAAGTCGGGAGAGAGGAGATCGATCATACTACTGATTTGAAAGTAGTCGAATATTCCGCGGGTGCTTTGCAGTCTACAGCTTGTCCAGGGTGGCTCCGCAGTCGGGCCAAGGAAAAGGCGGCTACATTTGCCGACTGCAAACTCGACCAAGCAACTCTTTGCAGCAGGAGGACCCGTTCTGTGAGAGGCTTTTTAAATGTATTATGAAATAACGAAAATTAGGTATTCATGATTTTTCTACTGTTAGTAGTGCTTAAAAATCTTCATCTGTTTCTGTATTCAGTCAGCATCCACTGGGCGGTCCTGCAGAGCGACTGCCTGCTGCTATTCGACAGCTCCATCAGCCGGTCCTGCTCGGAGGCGATCTGCCTGTCTGGATTCAGGTGACTTCATGGTGTCCATCGAAATGAAAAATATGGACACTGCACACAATCATAACGCCTTTTCTGACCCTCACTCTGACCCAGTTGTTTAACTCACACTCTGACCCACACTCCATTCCCATTCTCCCTGACCCCCACTCTGAACGGTCGTTTCTCTGACCTACATTCTTGACCCATTAGTCAAAGGCGCTGATTGTGCTGATGAATACTGTCCGCATATAAGATGACGCCATCATGGATCCAGAGGACTCCGGGGAGGCCGCTGAGCACTCCTGACATGATCCACTGCAAGATTTCAGAATCAGTTGTAAACTCCCATGCTCAGAGGCTTCAGCCGCATTAATCCGAGGAGTTGCTGGGTGTGAACAGGTGCCAGATTTCTTGATCCACCGGTACGTTTGGTAAAAAGCTTTGCAGATGTCCAACTCGCTGAATAGGGTTGCTCCGGCCATCTCTTCTGTGACCTCGTCCAAGGTGGGTATGGCTTGCTTTTCCGGGATCACAAATTTAATATTTGAGTTATCGAAGGTCCTTGCACATTCTGACGCCTCCGGACGACTTAGGTACAACGACCATGCGAGACACCCACGGTGTGGGACCGGTTACCGGCTCGATGATGTACAAGTCCAGCAAGCCCTGCAGCTCTTTGTCCACTGCGGTCTTTAGGTGGACCGGAACTCGGGCTGGTGGATGGCAGACCCGGATGGCATCTTCTTGGTGACTTGGAGCCTTGAAGTCTAGGCGTGATATTTCGACGCCTTTGACGCAGCCGAGCCCTGTGAAGATGTTTTTGTACTTCTGCAAGACTTCCCTCAGTTGTGGATCATCCGGAAGATTTGCTTCGACAGCGTTGACGTCGGCGAGCTGCCCCGGCCGGCGAATCTCAAGCAGTCCGAGTTCAAAGGCGGCCTGGCGCCCGATTAATGTGGCACCTCGCCTTCCATCACGTAGAACCGCGTATTGCAGCATTTCTTGCCCACGGTGATTATAAATGTAAGAGGCGACATTCCTTTGATGTTGAGCGGGGCGGATGCGCCGTATGCCTTGATGACGCGGTTGCTTGTGAGGAGTCGCACTTCGTGGAGTTTCTTGAACGTCTCATCGCTCATGATGTTGCAGATGGCCCCGCTGTCCACCATCATATCAAGAGGATCACCTTCAACCAGGACTCGCACTTTCACATTTTCTGTGCACTGTCGCACCCGGTCAGCGGGCAGAGTGAAGACGTCCTCAGCAATGCTCTCGTCGGTGTAGAGAATCCGGGCTTCTTCAGTCGACACAGAGTTCACTTTTGAATATCGAGCCGCACCTGCGTCGCCCCGACGTCACGCCTTTGCCAGATGGTTCAGTTTTCCGCAGTTGCTGCAAGCTTTGTCTCTAGTAGTTGATGATGGAATCTCAAAGTTCTCCGAACTCGCAGGTGTCAGCGGATGCTTTCATCCGCGCGTGCCAGCTATCTCTGGTCTCTCCCAGCTGTTGCGTGCACTGCCAACAAACTGATACCGTGCGAAGACCAGGTTTTTTCGGTCGTTGAAATACTCGTATAGTTGGTTCATTGAGCCAGAAGCCTCTCCAGCGATTCTTTTGTGTCTGCCTGATTTGCTTGCACTTCTCTACGCTGGCCCACATCTACATTCTTGACCCATTAGTCCTCTGACCTACATTCTCGACCCATTAGTCTTCTGACCTACATTCTCGACCCATTAGTCCGCTGACCTACATTCTTGACCCATTAGTCTTCTGACCTACATTCTCGACCCATTAGTCCGCTGACCTTCATTCTCGACCCATTAGTCGTCTGACCTACATTCTTGACCCATTAGTCTTCTGACCTACATTCTCGATCCATTAGTCCGCTGACCTACATTCTTGACCCATTAGTCTTTGATCTACATTCTTGACCCATTAGTCTTCTGACCTACATTCTCGACCCATTAGTCCTCTGACCTACATTCTCGACCCATTAGTCCTCTGACCTACATTCTCGACCCATCAGTCCTCTGACCTACATTCTCGACCCATTAGTCTTCTGACTTACATTCTTGATCCAGTCCTCTCACTCACTCACCGCAGCTCAACCCGCTGTCTGATTACACACATACGAGTAAACACTGCAGGCACATACTCTCAAAACGAGAAATCCACTCTCTCTTCTCGGCAACCAGCCTAGAGGACTCGCCCCATCCCGAGGGTCTCTGGCCGGACTTCTGCGGCCAGCGGTTCCAGCTGTCCGGCCCAGACGGCGCAGTCACGTGGCACCTGGGCTGCGAGCCCGGCAGCAACTGGCAGCACCAGCTTCGTGTTGCCATTGTAGCCGCCACTTTAAATGGCGGAGGCGGCGGCGGCTTGGCGCGGCTACTCGACGCTGCGGACGCTCCTGCCGGCAGCCGGTTGTCGAGGCCGCCACCTCCGCCAGTTCCAACAGCTGCCGCGGCTGCGACGGCTGCGACGATGGCGACAACGGCTGACAACACCTACAACGAGGCCAGCAGCGAATCGCCGAAAACGACTTCGGTAGCTGCTCCGTCGACTCCGCTCTGGCTGCCACCACCGCCACCACCAGTTCCACCGCCACAGCCACTGCAGCAGCCACTGCAGCAGCATCAGCAAAGCTCCCGAAGCTCAACCGCTGTGCATTCGATCTACGACCGGTGCAGCACTCCTCCTCCGGAGGAGCAGCAGCCGCAGACTCTGCACAATCTGGTATGTCGCGGCCTGACTGTCAGCTTCGCTCTCGACTACGTTGCTACGGCTGTGTGCACCGAGCCTGAGGCGGACGAGGACACCCTGTGGCAGTGAGCGATGCTTAGCAATGCTTCATCGTTGCATTAAATTGAGTGAGCTGCACGTATCCGCTGCTTGCTCTGCTGGTATTGTTAATTCTCCCAATTCTCCTCGAATCCGCAGCGTTCTGTCCGAGACGGATCCTGGTACGTTCCTATTGGCTGGCTACAGCAGGGACCAGCCGGCCAGCTGCAACCAGATAGCCGTGAAGACCAGCACGGGCTTCGGCGTCGAGTGCCTGTCAATTGTGACCATGCCGCAGACTGGCGTGGCTCTGGTTGGCGAGTTCGGTGGAACGTTCGACACACTTGAACAGCTGGTGTTTCATTATCACCTGCATCCCATTGTGAGGGACGAAAGCGGGACCACAGTGCACCTTTCCCAAGCCTACGGGTACGAAAACAGCCAAAGGATGTGAGTTGCACCGGTGAAAGATAGATAGATAGATAGATAGATAGATAGATAGATAGATAGATAGATAGATAGATAGATAGATAGATAGATAGATAGATAGATAGATAGATAGATAGATAGATAGATAGATAGATAGATAGATAGATAGATAGATAGATAGATAGATAGATAGATAGATACAGTAGATAGATAGATAGATAGATAGATAGATAGATAGATAGATAGATAGATAGATAGATAAATAGATAGACAGATAGTCAACTAATGTACGTGATGAACGAATTGCATGTAATTTCAGACCAGTACTAACAATGCTGTTTTCGTCCTGTCTGTGGACAATTGGTGACAAGGAAATGTGCAGCAAGTGAGTCTCATTTTAAATAAACTATGCACTGGGGCCTATTTAAGACACTCACCAAGCAATCCGCCTTGCAGAGTTCTGTTCGAATCCACCCAGGGAACATATTCCCTGCGAGCTGGCGCTGACAGCAACTATGTCCTGTCTGTTCGGTCGCAAAATATTGTTGCTAAGCTTGTAATAAGAGTCGATAAACAGAGCGACTGTAAGGTGAGTACTGTAAGAGGGAGTGCTGAGCTTTCAAGCAACCACGGGGGCTCTCCTTTCCCCCCGTTCCACTTTCTCACGCCTACACGGGTTGGGCCGACCTCAAGCCCACTACTGTATTGCTATTGGCTGGCTACTGTGCGTGTTGGTCGGCTGAAGCTTATCGGTTTTCTAATTGGTTGATTAGGCCGGCACGTGATATTGACTTGTAGCTGGTCGATATCCTACTTAATCAGTCAAAATTTTCCGTTGCAGAATCAATTCTACTTGGCTAACTCTGGTCCTTCCGGCATCGTCAAGTACGACTCGCTGGAGGATCTGCTGGGCAGTTTGCACAGCTCCAGATTCCCAGTTACCGTGTCCAAGAATAAAATTTTGACGACTCTGCAGACGCCGTATCAGAACTCTAAGTCAGTTGCTAGATTTGATGGAGTTTTGTCACCTTAACTTGGTCTCGTGTTTATTTCGATGTAAGTACATTCACTTCTATCCATTTTAGAGCCTGCAAAGCCAAGCAACAATCGCTGCTGCTCGACCCGCTGAGGCAGCGGATTTTTCACCGCGGCCAGGAAGATCAAGCCGTCAGGGCGCTGCGACTGCCCAGCACTCAGAGTGGCGCTTTCGTTGTGTGGCTCACCTCCGCCACTGAGGTCTCTCTGATGGTGCGCGGCCAGGGACAGCGAGTTCTCAGCTTCAAAGTTGTCTGCACTCCTACCGGATGCCGGGCCCTGCCGGAGGTGGGGGCTGGGGATGCTGGGGTGTTGATGAATGGGATGTTGGGGTAATGGAAGGGGATGCTGGGTAATTCATGGAGATGATCCTGGGGTAATGATGGAGGAGATGTTGGCTGTTGCTGGAGATGATCATGGGATGAGATAATTGATGAAAGGAATTGTCAGGGTGTTAATGGAAGGAGTTGCTGAAATCCTGCGGCTTGTTGGAGTTGCTCAGATGCTTTAAGCCAAAGGTCATAGGGGACGCTGATTTCTTAGGCTAGATAGCTGGCTTTTAAGGCAGATGACTTTCCTTAGGATACTAACACTAGCGACTGTACAAGGTCAGAACCTACATGTAGTTTGTTTAACAGTTTCTCTTTTTCTTTGTTGCGTCCCCAACAGGGGGGCGCAGGTTGCTAGTCCACTATACTAAAAATAACTTATCTTAAAAAAAAACTGTGATTTCAGCGCGCTGTTTACCTGGAGAAATTACCCGAACTGAAATTCGACAGCATCGAGTCTCTGGTTGCACACCTGCAGTGCAATCCAGACTTGCTGATGCCGGAGCTGCCAGGCAGGCTGACACAGCCAATCAGCTGCCGAAATCTGTGATAGCGCGATACTAAATCTATAGTATACTTACGAGCGTACTGGTAACAATATAATATTAACCCTGACTGAATTTTTTATTAATTCGTGCGATTGAAACCAATATTTTTTACAGTATATTTGTGTTTAAATGGATTAGATGGTGCAGGGTGAGATAAGACAGGGTGAGATAAGACAGGGTGAGATAAGACAGGGTGAGATAAGACAGGGTGAGATAAGACAGGGTGAGATAAGACAGGGTGAGATAAGACAGGGTGAGATAAGACAGGGTGAGATAAGACAGGGTGAGATAAGACAGGGTGAGATAAGACAGGGTGAGATAAGACAGGGTGAGATAAGACAGGGTGAGATAAGACAGGGTGAGATAAGACAGGGTGAGATAAGACAGGGTGAGATAAGACAGGGTGAGATAAGACAGGGTGAGATAAGACAGGGTGAGATAAGACAGGGTGAGATAAGACAGGGTGAGATAAGACAGGGTGAGATAAGACAGGGTGAGATACGACAGGGTGAGGGTGGGATAAGACAGGGTAAGGGTAAGATAAGACAGATTGAGGGTGAGATAAGAAAGGGTGAGGGTGAGATAAGATAGGGTGAGGGTGAGATAAGACAGGGTGACTGTGAGAGTGAGATAACACAGGGTGAGATAAGACAAGATGAGGGCGAGATAAGACAGGGTGAGATAAAACAAGGTGATGGTAGGATAAGAAGGGTGAGATAAGACAAGGTGAGGGTCGGATAAGACAGGGTGAGGGTGAGATAAGATAGGGTGATGAGATAAGACAGGATGAGGGTGAAATAACACAGGGTGAGACAAGACAAGGTGAGGGTGAGATAAGACAGGGTGAGATACATGTACGACAGGTTGATAGAAAGAACGTATAGACGGCCGAAATGATAATTTCAGGTTCAGTTCCTAAAATCGTATAAAAAATAAATTGTTGGCATCATACTACTAAATTGCATAAGTAGAGTAGTTGCGAAAATACAGTGTCAGCAATATTTTTTATAGTTACTAGATTTTTCAGCTCTTGCATAAATATTTTGTTCTTTTCGTAGTACTTCGTGTGCTGTGCTGACTCAGTTTATTGAGGCAGGAAGATCGACAAAATGCGTCGTACCAATATTTCTTATCTAGCGAGAATTTTGAGAAGTTTGCACAAACAGATTTCTCATTGTTGTTGTTGTTGTTGTTGTTGTTGTTGTTGTTGTTGTTGTTGTTGTTGTTGTTGTTGTTGTTGTTTTCCTTTAAATTTGTCATCGCCATTGTCTTTGTTTACCTACTGCTGTTATTTATCGCTGCCTTGGGTCGCCACTATCTACTGCTATTATGCAGCTGCAGTTACAGCTTCCCATCAACCCAACTTTCCCAATCGGTTCCCATTCGATGTTTTCGGTCGGGTTTTTTAAGAAGAAAGGTCAATGATAACACCAGGCAGCTCCTCTCGGGCTGGAAGTCGGCGCAGATGCCCAGATGCCTTTTCCCTGCGCCCCCCCCCCAGCGTCTGACATCGGGGTAGAGAAAGCACTTCCAAAGCGACCCAACAGAGCCGTTTTTTGCCATCCATCTTCACTGCGATGGCCCAGCGAAAGCAGCGAAAAAGAAACCCGTGGCTCTGCAGGTAAGGAGGCGGGTCCTGAGCGTGTTTGCCTGTCTGTCTGCCTGTCTAGCAACTATTAGTGCACAATAGTGCAAACCACTCGACTGCGAAAGCTACGAAAAATTTGCAGTTTGGTGTGGCAAGATATACGAGCTATTGCAAAATTATCTAATCCATTGCAGTTGTCTCGGATGCAAGCTGCAGTAAAAACATCCAAAAATTGATTTCAATAGGTGCTCCTGTCTGACAATAGGTGCTCCTGTCAGAGTTTGCTGACAATAATTAGCAGTAGGCGCTTAGTGTGATGGCGCTTAGTGTGATGGCGCTTAGTGTGATGGCGCTTAGTATGATGGCGCTTAGTGTGATGGCGCTTAGTGTGATGACGCTTAGTATGATGGCGCTTAGTGTGATGGCGCTTAGTATGATGGCGCTTAGTGTGATGGCGCTTAGTATGATGGCGCTTAGTGTGATGGCGCTTAGTGTGATGACGCTTAGTATGATGGCGCTTAGTGTGATGGCGCTTAGTGTGATGGCGCTTAGTGTGATGGCGCTTAGTATGATGACGCTTAGTATGATGGCGCTTAGTGTGATGGCGCTTAGTGTGATGGCGCTTAGTGTGATGACGCTTAGTATGATGGCGCTTAGTGTGATGGCGCTTAGTGTGATGACGCTTAGTATGATGGCGCTTAGTGTGATGGCGCTTAGTGTGATGACGCTTAGTATGATGGCGCTTAGTGTGATGGCGCTTAGTGTGATGGCGCTTAGTGTGATGGCGCTTAGTATTGTATGATGGCGCTTAGTGTGATGGCGCTTAGTGTGATGGCGCTTAGTGTGATGGCGCTTAGTGTGATGGCGCTTAGTATTGTATGATGGCGCTTAGTGTGATGGCGCTTAGTGTGATGGCGCTTAGTATTGTATGATGGCGCTTAGTGTGATGGCGCTTAGTGTGATGGCGCTTAGTATGATGGCGCTTAGTGTGATGGCGCTTAGTGTGATGGCGCTTAGTGTGATGGCGCTTAGTATGATGGCGCTTAGTTTGATGGCGCTTAGTATTGTATGATGGCGCTTAGTGTGATGGCTCTTAGTATTGTATGATGGCACTTAGTGTGATGGCACTTAGTATGATGGCGCTTAGTATGATGGCACTTAGTGTGATGGCGCTTAGTATGATGGCGCTTAGTGTGATGGCGCTTAGTATGATGGCGCTTAGTATGATGGCACTTAGTATGATGGCACTTAGTGTGATGGCGCTTAGTGTGATGGCGCTTAGTTTGATGGCGCTTAGTGTGATGGCACTTAGTATGATGGCACTTAGTACGATGGCACTTAGTATGATGGCACTTAGTATGATGGCACTTAGTATGATGGCACTTAGTATGATGGCACTTAGTATGATGGCACTTAGTGTGATGGCGCTTAGTGTGATGGCGCTTAGTTTGATGGCACTTAGTATGATGGCACTTAGTGTGATGGCGCTTAGTGTGATGGCGCTTAGTGTGATGGCGCTTAGTGTGATGGCGCTTAGTGTGATGGCGCTTAGTGTGATGGCGCTTAGTAGAGGGCACCAGAATGGTGTTGTTGAACATTCTGGAGTTAACCCCATAGCAAAATCCCACAAGCTGTTGGTACCAGCCGAGTGCAGTAGTTTTATTGATCGCAATTTACATTTTTCTCCTTAGAACTGTTGGCTCTTTTTGCAATGCCGAAGTTTTTATCAATTAACTTTGGAATGTCAAGCAGTACAGCATTGGCCTGTTGACCGGATTGGCACATCTGACTCTGACTCTAGGATAGAGAAAGTGGCGTGGAGGGAAACGGGAGCATGTGGGCTTGGAGAGTGAAAGTGAAAGAGGGACAATACGAGCGTACTGAGGAATTAAGAAGCGTAAAAACGCGAGAAAAACATTTAGGATGGAAAGAAGAGAACGAGAGAGTGAGAGAGGGAGAGGAGAGCTGAGAGGAGAGTGAGAGAGGGAGAGCTGAGAGGAGAGTGAGAGAGGGAGAGCTGAGAGGAGAGTGAGAGAGGGAGAGCTGAGAGGAGAGTGAGAGAGGGAGAGCTGAGAGGAGAGTGAGAGAGGGAGAGCTGAGAGGAGAGTGAGAGAGGGAGAGCTGAGAGGAGAGTGAGAGAGGGAGAGCTGAGAGGAGAGTGAGAGAGGGAGAGCTGAGAGGAGAGTGAGAGAGGGAGAGCTGAGAGGAGAGTGAGAGAGGGAGAGCCGAGAGGAGAGTGAGAGAGGGAGAGAGGGGGGCCGTAGCCCACCGGTCTAGCGCAGGCTCTGGTGTGCCAGCAACCCAGGCTCGATTCCAAGTGCAGTCACATTAATTTGGGGCTGAATTGGAATCTCGGCTTGGCTCTGCTCGTGCAATTAACGGCCTTGAGAGCCAACCCCCCAAGGCGCAGTGAAGTGTACATGCCTAACGATAATATAAAGTTAGGGCCGCTGTACACTCCTGTGTGAGTGTGTGTCTGTGCGTATGACTGCGTACGTATCCGCGCGCTTGTATGCCTGCTCAGGGGAGTCGGCGGAATGGGCAGTAATGCCTCTCGCCGGTTGTGTGCCTATGTCGCTTAAAGTGCGCCGGGGTGCACACAACCCCTGCCTCTAATAAAAAGAGAGAGGGAGAGAGATAGCTGAGAGGAGAGTGAGTGAGGGAGAGAGAGACTGAGAGAGAGGGGGAGAGAGGGAGAGAGAGGAGAGCCTCCAATCCCGGGCACTAACACGGTAAAAAGACCAGGAGCAAAAGGTTTAAATTGTAACAGTTGCCGATATTTCGAAATTGTTATATTTCTTCGTTAGGGCAAGTGAAAAGTAGCGACAAGTGGCGTTGTAAAAGTTATTAAATAGGCGGGGTGAGAGGGGAGAGAGAGTAGACAGGTGGATAGAGAGAGCGTACGGTATGTACACTTGGTGTGAGTCGATAAAACACTATTAGACTTAAAAATGCAAAATCACTGAATCAGTGCACAAATAAAGTGAACCGCACGTGGGCTGCAGCGACCCTACACGCGAAATAAATATAGGAGCGGTGCAACTGCACCGGTGTCTAAAAAGGAAAGAGTGACGCTAAGCTCTTTAGAAAATTACCTCAATAAATAAATAATGAGAAGGCCCTCAAAAACTGAAAAAATAAGCAATTGTACGATAAGCAAAATAGTAAAAGAGAAAAGTGTAATAAAAATGTACAGGATGTCAAAAAACAATAGAAATCTAGATGGAGAATAAATGCTGAGAATATACAAAAGCTGAACTTGGACTAGCGATGAGAATAAAAAATCCCCCAAGCCTAAGAAATGAGCAATAAGAGGCTAGGTAGGTACCAGCACGGTCTTGACAAAGCTAAGTAGCAATGAAAATAAAAAAATAAAATAAAAATTCAATCAGTGGTGGACTCCAGTCGACTGGGACAGAGCAGCTGCCGGAGGTTCCGCCCTTTGGTGTAGGAGGGCAGCACCAGGGCCTCGCAGTGCCGGGCCACGCGATCCTTCACCGCGGCCACGAGGGCGTCCGACCTCGCACAATGGGGCAGGATCAGCGGGATGGCCGGGTTATGCAGCGTGCCGGCAAGCTCGTTGACGCCGTGCGGGGCTCGAGTCTTTAACACCTCGATGAGCTTGGCGTCGTAGCGCTGACGCCGCTCGTTCGCTCTGGGTCCCGTGCCGTCACGTGACCAGATGCCGGTGAAGCCGAAGTCCGCCAGACTGTGACCATCACTGGTGAAGTGGCGGGCCACCGGAGTGTAACGGGCGTGCCGGATGTCGCCGATGTGCGCCAGCATGCGGCCGCGGATGCTGTTCGCAGTCTCACCGATGTAGACAGTGTGGTCGCACCGGCGGCAGAACACGGCGTAGACGGCGTTGGTGGCGTTGCAGTCGATCCACTGACTGATGATGAGCTGGACTGTCGTGGCTGCTGATCCGGGGCAGACGGAGGTGAACCTGGTGTGTGTCCGGCAGCACCTGCACAGCCGGGTCGGGTTGCATTCCGAGCCGAATTCCCACCGTCTCGTCGGGTAGAAGCCCAGCTCCGTCAGCATCTCGTACTTAATCGTGCGCAGGAACCGCCGATTGTAGCCCTGGTGCTGCACCAGACTTGAAAACAGCCCAGTGCACGCTGCGTCGAAATCGGCCATCCGGGAGCACCGTCGGGCGTATCTGAGGAGCTGGGACTTCACTACGCCCCGGAACGTCCACTTCGGGTGGAAAGAGTCACGGTGAATGAGCGTTCGGCTGTCGGTCAGCTTGAAATACACCTTGGTTGCCAGGCGCTTAACGTCGCCCTCGCGGACCCAGAAGACGGTGGTGTCCAAAAAGGCCACCTCCGTGCTGCTGTAGTTGAGTTGCAGCCTAATATTCGGGTCAAGGTCATCAAGGAGTCCGTGGAAGCGGATCAGTTCGTCTTCCGTCCCGCGCCACACGCCGAAGATATCATCAATGTAACGGAGCCACAGGGCGGGTTTCTGCGGGCTGACCGCCAGGCCGTGCTGCTCCCAGTAGCCCATGTAGATGTTGCTGTAGCTGGGCGCAAACGACTTTCCCATGGCCGTGCCTTTGACCTGCAGGAAGTAGCTGCCATTAAATCCGAAGTCGTTGCGCTCCAGATTCGGCTTGAGCAGACTGAGGAGGCTGGCATCCGGGCGCTGACTGTCCGGGTGCTCCCTGAATGCTCTCCGCACGCACTCGAGGCCGGCTTCCGTCGGAATGTTGGTGTACAGGCTGGCAACGTCCATGGTGAACAGGAAGGTTTCCTCAGACGTCGGACAGGTGATCCCGCGGATGGCGGCCTGGAAGTGGTCGGTGTCCCTGATGAAGCTGGGCAGCCTGATGACGATGGGCTGCCGGAAACTGTCGATGAAGCGGCCGCTGGCGTAGGACTCGCTGTCCACATCAGACACGATGGGCCGGCCCGGTGGAATGTCGCCGAGCGGGCACGATTCGACAGGCTTGTGGATTTCGGCAGAATTCGGCAGAACTTTCGGGGACAGGGAAAGTGGCGTGGAGGGGAACGGGAGCAGGTGGACTTGGACAGTGAAAGTGAAAGAGGGACAATACGCTCGTACTGAGGAATGAAGAAGCGTAAAAGCGCGAGAAAAACAGAAAGTTTAGGATGGAAAGAAGAGAATGAGAGGAGAGTGAGAGAGAGAGAGAGGGAGAGCTGAGAGGAGTGTGATAAGGTGGCAGTGGAGGGTGAGACAAGCGAGTGGGCATGGAGATTTAGGTCTGTCTGAATGCCCAATTATTGCATCAGACGCATCAGTGGGCAGGAGGTACTGAGTGCCCAAGCACCCGTGAGAGAGAGAGAGTTTGATCTGTGCAGTAGGCTGTAGGAACAAATTGAACACTGAAAGCACCCAGCGAAATGAATTCTGAACACCGTCTGGTCCGGTGCGTCCGTACCAGCACTCAGTGCGCCACCCACCCCATTCAGCTGACAAATAAGGCAGCAAAAATGTCATTCGAAAAATATTTTCAATGGCTGACTCATGCTGCACCCTGACGTCAAGGAGTTATGGAATGAAACTACCATCCTTCATGGGATTCGAAAATCTAGTAGCATCAGAGGAATTGACATCAATAATCCATGAAATAACAAGCATCTGAAATAAAAACTTGTTTTTTCTTTACTCCATGCAGGAATGCTGGACTCCAGGCATCTGGAATGGAAGCTGCTTGCTCCATGGAATGCTGGACTCCAGGCATCTGGAATGGAAGCTGCTTGCTCCATGGAATGCTGGACTCCAGGCATCTGGAATGGAAGCTGCTTGCTCCATGGAATGCTGGACTCCAGGCATCTGGAATGGAAGCTGCTTGCTCCATGGAATGCTGGACTCCAGGCATCTGGAATGGAAGCTGCTTGCTCCATGGAATGCTGGACTCCAGGCATCTGGAATGGAAGCTGCTTGCTCCATGGAATGCTGGACTCCAGGCATCTGGAATGGAAGCTGCTTACTCCATGGAATGCTGGACTCCAGGCATCTGGAATGGAAGCTGCTTGCTCCATGGAATGCTGGACTCCAGGCATCTGGAATGGAAGCTGCTTACTCCATGGAATGCTGGACTCCAGGCATCTGGAATGGAAGCTGCTTACTCCATGGAATGCTGGACTCCAGGCATCTGGAATGGAAGCTGCTTGCTCCATGGAATGCTGGACTCCAGGCATCTGGAATGGAAGCTGCTTGCTCCATGGAATGCTGGACTCCAGGCATCTGGAATGGAAGCTGCTTGCTCCATGGAATGCTGGACTCCAGGCATCTGGAATGGAAGCTGCTTACTCCATGGAATGCTGGACTCCAGGTATCTGGAATGGAAGCTGCTTACTCCATGGAATGCTGGACTCCAGGCGTCTGGAATGAAGCTGCTTGCTCCATGGAATGCTGGACTCCAGGCATCTGGAATGGAAGCTGCTTGCTCCATGGAATGCTGGACTCCAGGCATCTGGAATGGAAGCTGCTTGCTCCATGGAATGCTGGACTCCAGGCATCTCCTGGAACAGCATGTACCTATAATTTGACGCGTATGGCTTTCCTCAATAATAGCAATCCATGACCTTCGTTCATCCCTGCATATCTATCGTATATATAATAGTTTTCTACTTTGGCTACTGTTATACTCTCGTTATAGCAGCAAAATTCAACGCGAATACGGGCAATTCAAGAATGTTGCGTTCCCTTCACTCTGCCAGCATCCAGAAACTTCCTGCATCATTAAAGTTGGTTTTGATTGAAGGCAGCTCGTTCGGTGCCGTCGTGGATGAAGAACGGTCCGATCGGCAGCAAGA
Source organism: Macrostomum lignano (assembly GCA_002269645.1). Lineage (NCBI taxonomy): Eukaryota > Metazoa > Platyhelminthes > Macrostomidae > Macrostomum > Macrostomum lignano. The sequence continues at coordinate 369,504 of NIVC01000753.1, read as the reverse complement.
GGCAGGCGGTCCAGCGCGCGCATCCTTCAATAAAAATTTCTGGCATAAACGCTTAACACCTGCAGGTCACGGTCAGTAAAGTTCACCGAACCAGGAAGTTCACCGCATATGGCAGTTTTATGCCCTGTCTTTTATCATTCTAGTTTTCTTGGATCCTCTCTCTCCGCGGATTTGTCCTCAGTTGACCTCTTCGTTAGCTGCAGTAGTGGACAGGGACAGCTTCTGTCACCAATTTATTGCCGCTGATTTTGGAAGCAAATAATTGCAGAAAGCAAGCAAATTTATTGTTTCTAAAAATTCTAAACGTGTACAGTACTCTCTCCGCTGGCCATCATGTACTGCACGTGAGCCAAAACATTCATTTGGAGCGCACAGAATCGTACGGGAAGCGTATTTGACATCATGAAAAGCATTAAATATGAAAGTTAAGCTTTATTTCTTACTATGTGAGTGTATATTTGTATGATTTTAATATATTATATACTTAGCAACATTTTCACCCCACGCACCCCACTCGCGATGCCAAACGGCCCAAAAGTTTTGCCTGGTCTCAGCTGCCCCAAGAGTTTATCAACCGGCTGGTGATCAGGTTGCCAGGGCATTAATGACATTGTATGACTTTTGTGCCGCGTGACAGCGTCAGTTAGGGGGGGAGCATAGATAGAAATTCTAGTGCTTCAGCATAATTTTTTAAGGAAACGGCAACGGCAACGCGGAGCAGAATAATTTCAACATTCGGGTAATAAATAAATAGCAACTAGCAATAGAAATATATTATTCGATTATTCGAACACTATAATGTCACAGATTTGTACCGAAATTTATCCAACATAGCCAGCAGCAAGGTAGCGTGTTTCAAACTGTCAGGGTACCGTTAATGTACTTGGCCCATTCGATAATGTTCCTGGTGCAGACGACGCACCTGGCTATGTGGCCAGTGCCGCTCGCGTAGGTGAAGGTCTCTGATTTCAGCACGGGTTCCTCTGTCTCCGTGGCGCGCAGCCACAGGGTGTGAAAGTCTTTGAAGTAGCCGCAGCTGCCCTCGCCTCGGCATTCGATGAACATGTTCTTCTTGAACCTTAGGCAGCTGCCTGGCGAGGACAGGGGCTGCACCGAATCTCCAGGGGTTTGGCGGCCGAACTGCGGTGGGGGCGACGGGTTGCTGCTTGTGGATGTCTGATGGTGCTTGTGGATGTCTGATGGTGCTTGTGGATGTCTGATGGTGCTTGTGGATGTCTGATGGTGCTTGTGGATGTCTGATGGTGCTTGTGGATGTCTGATGGTGCTTGTGGATGTCTGATGGTGCTTGTGGATGTCTGATGGTGCTTGTGGATGTCTGAGTGTGCTTGTGGATGTCTGAGTGTGCTTGTGGATGTCTGATGGTGCTTGTGGATGTCTGAGTGTGCTTGTGGATGTCTGATGGTGCTTGTGGATGTCTGATGGTGCTTGTGGATGTCTGATGGTGCTTGTGGATGTCTGATGGTGCTTGTGGATGTCTGATGGTGCTTGTGGATGTCTGATGGTGCTTGTGGATGTCTGAGTGTGCTTGTGGATGTCTGAGTGTGCTTGTGGATGTCTGATGGTGCTTGTGGATGTCTGAGTGTGCTTGTGGATGTCTGATGGTGCTTGTGGATGTCTGATGGTGCTTGTGGATGTCTGATGGTGCTTGTGGATGTCTGATGGTGCTTGTGGATGTCTGAGTGTGCTTGTGGATGGCTGAGTAGTGTGCTTGTGGATGTCTGAGTGTGCTTGTGGGTGGCTGAGTGTGCTTGTGGGTGGCTGAGTGTGCTTATTAAGCATAAGTATAGTCATTGACAGTTTGATGCCAATAGATACTCACTGTTAAGAGGCTGTGACCATCCCAGAGCGATCTCCATCCCGAGGGACAATTCGGCCTAGTATTGGTGTAGTTGTGAAATGCGTACACCTGCAAATAGATGGAGAGTGGTGGTAACGAATGGATCTTTTTTCGGTTTCTTAAAGCTGATTTAAATACAGCGTATATTTTCTCAATGTACATCGCCTCAGTGCGTAGATGCTAATAAAGTAAACAATAGTTGCTACTAACCTTGCTGGGCGAATAGCACACGGCGCAACGGCTGATGTACTGGGACATGTTCCTGTAGGTGTCCAAGTCCATTGCCATCTCCATGGTAACGGAGACGTCCGTGCTCAGCCAGTAGGACAGGCTGTTCCTCTGGGCGTTGTGGCAGTTCTTGGAGTTCTCGCACAGGCTGAATGGCATTACGTTGAAGCGTCGAAGGCAGGAGCCGGGACTGCCGAGGTCGTAGACTTTGGTGTACGAGTTCGAGAACACCGACATGAACGAGTAGCCGGCCCAAAGGCGCTGCGTGCCGCTGGGACAACCGGGAACGTCGGTCCGCTGACTGTGCAACGCGAACATGTCGCCCCGCAGGTTGCGACCCTCCGGACCGCGGTCACCGTCGCTGCCCGGCTCGCCTTTGGAACCGTTGTCGCCGCCGTCGCCGTGATCACCCTGCTGGCCTTTCGGCCCCGGCGGGCCCTTGTCGCCAATGGGCCCCGCCTCGCCCAGGTCGCCTTTTGGCCCCGGTGGTCCTCGCGGACCCCTCCCGCCGGCGAGGCCGTCGCGACCCTCTCGACCCGGCGCTCCCGGGGTGCCTTTCTCGCCAACCTCGCCAACCTGGCCGATGCTGCCGGTCACGGAGTCGCCCCGTTCACCTTTGTCACCGTCGCTGCCCCGGTCGCCGACTTGGCCACTCTGGCCGCGTGAGCCCAATCTGCCCTTGTCGCCTTTGAACCCAGCGACGCCTTTGGCTCCGCGTTCGCCCAGCTCGCCTTTCGCGCCAACTCGACCGTCCGGACCGACCGCGCCCTTGCGACCCTGCTTGCCCAGCGGCCCAGACGAGCCTTCAACGCCTGTGATGCCTTTGTCGCCTTCCAGGCCTACGTTGCCCTTTTCTCCAGCCTGGCCCTTGTCGCCTTGCCGGCCCTTGATAGCGTCCTGACCCTTCAAAGCATCTTCACCGGCCTTGCCTTTGACACCTTTAGGTCCAGTGTCGCCCAGCTCGCCTTTATCTCCTTTCTGCCCGTCGGTTCCAGTTTCGCCTTTGAGCCCGACGTCGCCATCGCGACCCTTCTGGCCCCGGTCGCCCAAATCGCCCTTGTCACCGACCGAGCCCTTGCTGCCGGTGGCGCCTTTTACGTACACAGTGTTCACGTCACCGAGCTGGCCGCGGTCGCCCTTGTCCCCGATGTCTCCGCTGTCTCCAGTGAAGCCTTTGTCGCCCACTGACCCTGTCGATCCATTGTCGCCGCTAACGCCTTTCTGACCGCGCTCGCTAGCCTCGCCAATCTGGCCTTTCAAACCTTTAGCGCCTTGGCTGCCAAACGTGCCTTTCCGACCGACGTTGCCGTCGCTGCCGTTGACTCCTGGCTCACCGACAGGGCCGCGGTCGCCTACCGGCCCCCTGGCGCCCGTGTCACCCGTCGGACCCTGAGGACCGATGTCTCCGAGGTCCTCGCTGCGTCCGCCAGCCCCGCCGCGCATGCCTTTGGCGCCTTTCTCGCCCAACGGGCCCTTGAGTCCTCTGGGTCCCTTGTCGCCCGGTTGGCCATTCGGTCCCTTGTCGCCTAGGAAACCTTTGTAGCCTTGGTTACCGCGGTCACCCTGTGCATTTTTTAAATTAATTATATAATATATAAGAATTGAAGATTATATCCTTTTAAACTCCATTCATTCTCTGTTCATGTCAACCAACGCCTTCTCTCCTGCTCCTGTTTTCTTTTGATGAACGCTTAGCTATCTCTTTTTCTTATTCTCCTCTTCCCCTATGTACATGTAGGCCCCATCCCTTCCATGGCTTTCTTGCAATGTACGCTTGCCGCTTTTCGCTCCACCCCGCCTGTTATTTCTCATCTCTTACACTCACACATTCGGCCTATGTACAAAGCATGCCCCACCCCTCCCCAGCTTTTTTCAATGTACGCTCTCTCTCTCCCGTTGTAGAGAGTTATTAAACTATACCGTAATGCTCTACTTAAAGTAATATTCTAAGGAAGTAAATTTCTTTCAAAATGAGTCATATCTATTTTAGGAATCACGCGCAAACAGAATGATTTAGAACCCTACATTGTTTGATCAAGGAACCGGATTCCAACAGCTGTATTTGCTTAACCCCATATATGGTAATGCTCAAACATGCATGACCGCTTAAACAAACATTTATGACCTAAGTAAATACCCAATCCCAAACCGGTTTTTTTCCAAAATTTTGCTACAAATATAAGTGAAAATTCGAGTCAAAAATTCAGACTCAGAGCGGTCTCTAAGAAGACTCCGAAGAGATAAGAAGACCAATCTCTGAGGGACCACACCTGCCCAATTGGTAAGCGTTTACCCGATTTAGTTAATTGTTAATAGCGCTAATAAGTTGATTAATTGAGTTTACGAGAGCCACTTATTGTCGACACATTTGAGAAAGGCCTCCTTGTTTCCTAGGATACATTCCTAGAGGATTTATTGAATTGAATTGAGTTATCCGTTACGTTTCGGACGTAACGAAGAAGACGCCCTTCAGGAGGACCTATCACAGAAAATTAGAGAATTCAATTGTTCATTAGGGCGCACGTTCTACTGTTAATTCCGAGCTCGAGGACCGTCAAGAAGTTCTGATTCGCTCTCGTTTTTGGTCGACCCACAGATAAAAGTCAAGGACACCCGGAGGTACTGAGTCACCTAAGCCAAACCAAGAAGCCTACAAGCCACTAAAGGATCCGCTGCAGTAAGTTATTTGAACTGGTAAATACCTAGGCACTTGTTCCCCAGTGTCTAGAAGTGGGAGTTTTTGAGTGACTGATCACCACTCATTAAACTCTTCACCGTCTTTTGTCTCTCTCATCTCCTCACCCGTTCGTCTATGTACATGTAAGGCTCCCCTATTTTATTATCGCGTATTAAAAACTAAAATAAACTAACGAGAACGCTCCATGATGCTACCACTGTCTTTTTCACTACAGAACAAACTATACTCCTCATTGATTCGTCTTTTTAAACAAGACTAATAGGCCTGATTATTGAAGTATAGCAACTTTAGATCCGCTTGGTCTCACCTGAGCACCCAGCTCGCCTTTCCTGCCTTCTCGGCCGTCCATTCCAGCCGTGCCATTATCGCCAACGATTCCCTTGGGACCCAGCGGCCCAGCCGGTCCTTTCGGCCCGCGAGGACCGACGTCGCCTTTCTCGCCCATCGGCCCGAATGCTGCGTAGCCGCGCGGCCCGGCGCTGCCATTGTCGCCTTTAGCTCCGACTGGACCGTCGGGACCAGGCGGGCCGCGGCTGCCAATATCGCCGAGCTTGCCCTTGGTGCCCTTGTACTCCTTGCCGGGCCAGCCGGGCAGCCCGACGTTGCCCTTCGGCCCGGTGTCACCTTGAACTCCTTTGAAGCCGGTGTAGCCGACGGGTCCTTTAATACCGATCGTACCGTTCTCACCTTTGTCCCCCTTGACTCCGACGTAGCCTTTCTCGCCTTGAACTCCTTTGTCGCCTTGCGGGCCTCGTTCGCCTGCGGTTCCGTTGGGACCGATCGGACCCCGATATCCGGCCTCTCCGAAGTTGCCCTTCTGACCCCGGTCGCCCTGAACGCCCTGGTAGCCCTTGGGGCCGATGGGGCCCGTCGGGCCTCTGCGGCCAGTCACGCCCTGGTTCCGATTGGTCCGGTTGCGCCCATCCAGTCCGGGCTCGCCTTTGTCGCCAGTTAAGCCGGTTGCGCCTTTCTCTCCTTTCTCACCCCGGTCGGCTGGATTCTCGTCGCCTCGCTCGCCTTTCTGCCCAGTCCGTCCCTTCTCGCCATTCGCACCCTGTTCGCCAAAATCACCCAAATAGCCGGTGGCACCTTTGATGCCGTTTGGCGCGTCGTCGCCCGTCTCGCCGCGCGGGCCCGTATCACCTCGTTCGCCCTTGTAGCCGATGCTGCCATTCTCGCCGACGACGCCTTTGCTCGCGCTGCCTTCGACACCTTTGGGACCCTGGTCACCGCGACGGCCTTTCTGCCCGATGCTGCCATCAGTGCCGTTGTCGCCTTTGAGGCCTTTGACGCCTTTGAAGCCGAGGTCGCCCTTCTCTCCGACGTCGCCTCGAGCGCCCTGATCGCCGCGAGTCCCATTTTCGCCGCGGTCTCCGGTCTGGCCTTTCCGGCCGCGCTTGCCGTTCGGCCCTACGATGCCCTTCTCGCCGAGGCCGCCGTTGACAGCGGAATCGCCTTTATCACCTTGCTCGCCTTTGAAGCCCAATTCGCCTTTGACGCCTTTGATGCCTTTACGATATTCGCCAGTCTCTCCTTTGATTCCTTTGGCGCCTTTGAAGCCTTTGGCCCCGGCGACGGAGCTGGCGTTCTCGCCTTTAACACCGACGAAGCCTTTGGGGCCCTTCTCGCCTTTCTGACCTTTGGTGGCGTTCCTGCCGTCCAGTCCGTGCGCCGCATTGTCTCCCTGGAAGGGGCGGAGAGAAATAGTGAAATACTGTTCGAAACATTGTGAACCTACTCCGACTGCTCACTTTGGACCTTTCTTCTCGGAACTAATTTTGGGACTTAATGTATACATCACTTTAAAAATTGTTTGTGACGGCTTTCAGGATTCATTTTATTTCATTTTGGCCTCCTTCAACTCTTATTTTAAAAGGTTTATTTCAAGACAAATCTTCGGTACTTATTTACAATTGTTTTACTTCCTTATTGACTCATAGCAAACTCAACAATTTTTCGACTTACCCTCTCGCCCTTGTCGCCAGTGTAGCCCTTGGCCCCCAATCTGGCGTCCTCGCCGAAGCTGCCCTTCTCGCCTTTTCGTCCAGCCTCGCCGGTGCTGCCCCGTTCGCCTTTCTCTGGTGCCCTGGTGCCCTGCGGCGGCCGAACTTCGCCCGGCTCGCCCTTGTCACCTTCGAAGCCTTTGGCGCCTTCATTGCCTGGGAAACCCTGGGGATGCGCAATGACAGAGCGAGTTGTCGTCTATTCTTATTCTATTCTATATTCTCATCTAATTATCTAATCTCTTCTAATCCAATCCTACCTTATTCTGTTCTAACTTTTCGTTCTCCCTTGCTCACCTGCGGTCCACGATCTCCGGCTTCACCTTCGTCGCCTCGCAGGCCGACGTCGCCAAAGTTGCCGGGGACCCCCTTGGGTCCGACGTTACCGCGGTCGCCGACTCGGCCCTTGGCGCCCTGGTCGCCCTTCTGGCCCTTCCTCGGCGCCGGCGGCGTGCAATCCTCGTAGCAGCCGCCTTTGGTCCCGACGGCGCCTTTCTTACCAGTCTCACCGGAGCTTCCGGGTGGCCCCTCCAAGCCTTTGATGCCCTTCGGTCCGCGCTCTCCCTTCGGCCCGACTGTGTCGTTGCCGGTCGGCCCGGGCAGTCCGGGCACCCCGATGCCGCCCTTGAAGCCAGTCTCGCCCGGCGGGCCCTTGTCGCCGCGCTCGCCTTTGCCCGTGTCACCGAATTCTCCGATATCGCCGACGTAGCCGATTCGCCCTGGCGGCCCTGTTGGACCTTTTTCGCCTTTCGGGCCTTCCTCGCCCGGATGTCCGGTCTCGCCGGCCAAGCCTCGATTGCCATCCGAATGGCCGAATCCCTTGGCTCCGGTGGCGCCCGGCTCGCCCTTCCGGCCACGCTTGCCGACCGGACCGAGTTCGCCTGGAGAGCCTGCGGAGATGAGAGATGAGGGATTATGGACCTGATAAGATATATGAGACAGTGGATGCGACATTACTAGCGTAGGTACGAGATAACACAAGGAGACAAGAGAAAATGAATAAAGAGAGGAGGTCAGAGATAAGAGATAAGAGTTGGCAGCTCGAAGATCAAATCTGAAAAGTGTAAAGTAAATTAATAGAAAATAGTCTTTTCAAACTGACTTACCCCTACTTCCCTGAGGTCCTGCATCACCAGTTGGACCAGGCGGCCCTTGGGGTCCCCTCGATGATGTCGTTGGACCAGGGTCTCCAGTTGGACCCTTAAGAAGAAAATTTGAGGCCGAATACCACCGATTGAACAGGCTAAAGGCTGTGTGCTGTTACTACCAAATATGCCTTTAACTAACAATTTCAGCCTAACCAACCCTTCCGGCACATCCATCACCCTATTCTGAAACACCCACCACTAATGACCCATGCAGGCACACCCGGCACCCGAGTCACTCAAACACCCTCCCCTAGCAAGCAAACCCACCAACCTCATTCCAGCAAACCCACCACCCCCATTCTAGCAAACCCTCCACCCCATTCTAGCAAGCCCACCACCTCAATTCGAACAAACCCACCACCCCCATTCCAGCAAACCCACCGCCCCCATTCAAACAAACCCACCACCCCCATTCCAGCAAACCCACCGCCCCCATTCAAACAAACCCACCACCCCCATTCCAGCAAACCCACCGCCCCCATTCAAACAAACCCACCACCCCCATTCCAGCAAACCCACCGCCCCCATTCAAACAAACCCACCACCCCCATTCCAGCAAACCCACCGCCCCCATTCAAACAAACCCACCACCCCCATTCCAGCAAACCCACCGCCCCCATTCAAACAAACCCACCACCCCCATTCCAGCAAACCCACCGCCCCCATTCAAACAAACCCACCACCCCCATTCTAGCAAACCCTCCACCTCTATTCCAGAAAACCCACACCTCAGGACCACTCACCCGCATTCCTTTCTGTCCTTTTTTTCCGGGGTCTCCTGTATCGCCTTTGATGCCGATCTCTCCTGGGCCTCCTTTCCGTCCGGTGTTGCCGTCCTTGCCCGGCTCGCCTGCGACGCCACGCGACCCTACATCGCCGCGAGGTCCCGGTTTGCCCGGCGGGCCTTTCACACCTGGGTCGCCGTTCCCTCCGGTACCACCTTGAATTCCGACAGTGCCCTGCAAATTAAAATTACGAGCGTAATAGTTGAAAATCACCCCTATAATTTCAAGTTCTAGTATCGTCATTCAAGAACTTTAGTACTAAATCCCAGCACTTAAGATACTCAAGTAAGCAAATCCATGTTATTGCAAGCCTAAAGCCACTCTTTACTACTTTTTACTCGTAAATCCGAACAATTGAACCTTTAATATCGACCAGAAAAAAATTATACCTCTTTTTCAACTCCCTAATGACTAAACTAAAAGCCGAAACAATCAAACTTCCCAATGATCAATAAAAATTCCGCATGATCACGACAGATTGAAAAGATCATCCCCCAATATTAGTGAGCCGCCAGACCTGGTCACCCTTCACGCCTCGCTCTCCCTTAGGTCCGAGCTCTCCCTTGAAGCCTTTGTCCCCAGCTGGGCCGCTCATGTTATTGACTAGAATGTCCAACAGCGAGTAGTTGCTCGATGTCAGGGCGATGCGAGTCTCGATGCCTGGACTGCCTTTTCGACCTTTGTCACCTTTGTAGCCCTGAAGACAGGTGGGAAGGTTAGTCCAATAATCAATAATTAGAAATACGAGCGTAAATCGATACTTTAGTCTGGTAGCAAATGAACGCGCTTTGCTCTCACCTTCGGGCCGATTACAAACTCTCCGATTCGGCCTTTATCACCTCTCTGACCTCTTTGACCTTCGTATCCGAGTTGGCCCTGGAAGTAAGAATAGTTGAAATAGCTCTGAAGGCTTTCCATGAATTATCAATAATTGTGCCTTAGGTCACTTTGGTGATTCGTAAAGACCCGCGTGAGTTTCAAAATAAACACAGGTGAGTTGTAGAATAGGTGTACAATGATCGCACCTTGTTTCCTTTCTCGCCTTTGTAGCCCTTCTCGCCGGGAGGGCCTTCCGGTCCGGTCGGGCCGGGAAAGCCAATGTAGCCGGGGTCGCCCGGGTCACCTGGGAGGCCTTTGAGAGAGGCGAGCGACTCAGCCGGCTGGCCCTGGAAAAGAGAAGGGTTTGCCGGCAGCTTGTGTAAATTGCAAGTTGATACGGGTGTGGAGCGACGGGGAAGGGTTTGCTCTGCTGGCTACCTGGGTGCGGAGCGATGGGGAAGGGTTTGCTCTGCTGGCTATCTGGGTGTGGAGCGACGGGGAAGGGTTTGCTCTGCTGGCTACCTGGGTGCGGAGCGATGGGGAAGGGTTTGCTCTGCTGGCTACCTGGGTGCGGAGCGATGGGGAAGGGTTTGCTCTGCTGGCTACCTGGGTGTGGAGCGATGGGGAAGGGTTTGCTCTGCTGGCTATCTGGGTGTGGAGCGATGGGGAAGGGTTTGCTCTGCTGGCTATCTGGGTGCGGAGCGATGGGGAAGGGTTTGCTCGGCTGGCTATTTGGGTGCGGAGCGACGGGGAAGGGTTTGCTCTGCTGGCTATTTGGGTGTGGAGCGACGGGGAAGGGTTTGCTGGTCTGGCTATCTGGGTGTGGAGCGACGGGGAAGGGTTTGCTGGTCTGGCTATCTGGGTGCGGAGCGATGGGGAAGGGTTTGCTCTGCTGGCTATCTGGGTGTGGAGCGATGGGGAAGGGTTTGCTCGGCTGGCTATTTGGGTGCGGAGCGACGGGGAAGGGTTTGCTCTGCTGGCTATCTGGGTGTGGAGCGATGGGGAAGGGTTTGCTGGTCTGGCTATCTGGGTGTGGAGCGATGGGGAAGGGTTTGATGGGTATCTGGGTGCGGAGCGATGGGGAAGGGTTTGATGGGCTCGCTATCTGGGTGCGGAGCGATGGGGAAGGGTTTGATGGGCTCGCTATCTGGGTGCGGAGCGATGGGCAAGGGTTTGATGGGCTGGCCATCTGGGTGTGGAGCGATGGGGAAAGGTTTGAAGGGTTTCCTTTTCAGTACTAATTTCAGTCATATAGACCATTAAGATTATCGCCTCTGTTTCACCTTCCGACCCTGCGGTCCTCTGGATCCGTTGTCGCCCTTTTCGCCGAAATCGCCTGGAGCGCCCGGCTGACCCGGATCGCCCGGCCGGCCGCTGCATCCGGGATCACCTTTGAAACCGGACGTGCCGTCCACGCCTCTGGCACCTCGGGTGCCCTGTGGATGAGGTTTTTTATTGAAGAAAGATGCATAGACAGATCTGAAGCAGGTATTAGTGGCAGTAACAGAAACTCACCTTCGGTCCCGTGTCTCCCTGAATGCCAACTTCGCCCGGTTCGCCCGTTGCACCTTTGAATCCTTTCGGTCCGTAGGGCCCATCGGTGCCTTTCCGGCCTTTTTCACCTCGTGCTCCCGGAGGTCCAGCCAGGCCGTTAATGCCTTTGATGCCTTTGGGACCTCGATCGCCCTGAAGAGAGCAATGGGGTGAAGAGCTTTTGAGAATGGCTGCTTTGACCGGGTGTGAGATTGGGAAAAGGTTTGTGAAGTTGGCTATCTGAGTGTGAAGCGATGGGGGAAGGGTTTGTAGAGTTGGCTATCTGAGTGTGGCGCGATGTGGGAAGGGAGTTTGTAGAGTTGGCTATCTAAGTGTGGAGCGATGGGGGAAGGGTTTGTAGAGTTGGCTATCTGAGTGTGGAGCGATGGGGGAAGGGTTTGTAGAGTTGGCTATCTAAGTGTGGAGCGATGGGGGAAGGGTTTGTAGAGTTGGCTATCTAAGTGTGGAGCGATGGGGGAAGGGTTTGTAGAGTTGGCTATCTAAGTGTGGAGCGATGGGGGAAGGGTTTGTAGAGTTGGCTATCTGAGTGCGGCGCGATGGGGGAAGGGTTTGTAGAGTTGGCTATCTAAGTGTGGAGCGATGGGGGAAGGGTTTGTAGAGTTGGCTATCTAAGTGTGGAGCGATTAAGTTGCATCTTTAGTACAAGTTCATCAGATGGCTTGATTGCAGCATTTTATTCCAGTGACAAGCTATTTGCTTACCGCGTAGCCCTTGGCTCCGTCGCACATGCAAGGCTCGGTGGCGCAAGTCTGCAATGCAAAGAATCGTGGGGCAGCATGTTTTTGCCGGCTTTTATGACGCATCAAAGGTGACCGACGAGGTAGTTTCCCAGAAAATAAGAATATTTACAACTCCTCCACCAGGTGAATCACCAACGTACCAGCTGTGTTGCAAGAAATTAACCTATAAGTATCCTCATGATAGAGTTTTGTGAAACCAGCTCAGCGGATGACCAGTCACTAAATCGATGCAGTGACAAATAGCTATTTATACATCACTTAAAATTACAAAAATGGTGAGAAGGCTTAAAAAGATAAAATAATTCACTTTTCGTTCAAGCCTGAAGGCCTAAAACCGAACTAAGCTCGTAAGTAAATTGGCTACAAATTATATCGACGGCTGTGGACTTCAATATGAAAAGATCTGGAAAATGCATCTTGAAACTCACCGCAGCCGACCTGACGGGCTCAGGAAGGCAGCTCAATGCAACTAGCAACGCACAGAGAAGCAGCAGAGGCAGCCTGGGCGCATTACGACGGCGTTGCTCCATTGAGATCACGCAAGTCCCGGGTGAAGCTCAATGCCGTCTCCGTTGCTCCGGAAGCCTTTCTAACCAGTATGCTACCAGGTAGCAGGGTTTATCAATCTGTTCTCTTCACCAAATTGGATCCAAATGTTGGACGGCGGCAATGTGCCGGCTGCTGCGGCGTTGCTAGGAAAATGCAAAACCGATTCCTGGGCGGATGGGTGGGTAGCGCCGCTTGTACGCGCCGCCAGGTGATGCGCAGAAGCGTTTCTTTTCCTCCTTCTGCCCGATCTCCTCTCGGCCAGGTTAGGGGAAGGTATAGTTCAGCAAAAGCTGGGACGTGGAGGGAAGTTTAACTGCGCTCTGATGCGCTACGAGTGGGCGCTCCGGAGCTGCGCCATCTTCCTCTTCTTTTCCCTAGAAGAAGACCAAGAACTGCGCATAAACCGGCAATGGGGAGTGAAGGCAGGGCAGGCTAGGATGCAGCATTCGCAGCATCCGAGATGACGGGATGCGGAATTCGCCGGACAAATTTGGTACATTCGCTGCGCTCTTGTGCGCGCGGCAGTGCGTCAGACCCCGGCCGGGGGCTTGTAGCAGCATTCGCGCAAGCAGCAAATTTGGATGCTCTACCGGAACCCGCGCGTGACTGACTGGGGCAGATCGAAAACTCCAGAGGGTCGGGGCTGGGCTTAGAGGGGTTCGGGTAGGGTAAGGCGGAACCAGTGCGCGTTCGCCATTCACCTTGAAGAAAGAGAGGCGGAGAGGATGAGGAAAAGTTGGGCTGGGCCAGAAATTTGCTTTCACTTGCCAGTCTCTGAACCCCGCAATCCGTCCACAAATGGCGCACAAGTAGCGAAAGTAGCGTTTCTACCCCGATATTCTGCGGCCTCATCCCCGCTTCCGAACTTCCCTCTCCTCTCCCAGTCTCCTATTTTCTCTCTCTCTCTATTCGGGTTTGATTTCGCAGCACAGCAACGAACCTCGCCGAGCGTTGCCTCTCTCGAGGATATCTCCAATTGCTTTCGGACCCTCGAGCAGAGCCGTGTCCAGAGCAGCCAGCGGGTGTCCATTGTATTGTAGCGAATAGGTAACTGGAAGACGTCGGGTAAAGATCAAGGGGAACTTTGTCTGGTGGCATGGCGACCCGACGGTCTCAACTAAGGTGAGTATTTAATCTTTTCGCCCCTTTCGCTCGTTTTTTTCGCTCAATCTTTTTAGAAGGGTTTGGCTTATCTTTGATTGTTCCTGCTAAAGCTGTCCTGCCATTGTTTTCATGTGTCCTGTACCTGCTTCAGGCATCCTGTTCTTGCTTCAGTGTCATTGCAAGATCAGGTGTCCTGACATGCTTCCATAGGCGTAGGAATGGGGGGACAGTTGGGCCATGCCCCCCCACTTTTTAAAGTTGGGGGAGGGCAGTAATGGTATCTGGCCCCTCCATATTTTAAATGCAAAATGTAGATTTTTTGCTTATTTTTTACTTTCATTTTTTTATTTTTGCTGCTTTGCATGAATGCATTTTGCTGCAGGGTGACAAAACATAGCGCCTGCAGCGCTAAACTGAGTGCCTGCGACGCTAAAATGAGTGCCTGCGGCGCTAAAATGAGTGCCTGCGGCGCTAAAATGAGTGCCTGCAGCGCTAAAATGAGTGCCTGTGGCGCTAAAATGAGTGCCTGCGGCGCTAAAATAAATGCCTGCGACGCTAAAATGAGTGCCTGCGGCGCTAAAATGAGTGCCTGCGGCGCTAAAATGAGTGCCTGCAGCGCTAAAATGAGTGCCTGTGGCGCTAAAATGAGTGCCTGCGGCGCTAAAATGAGTGCCTGCGGCGCTAAAATGAGTGCCTGCAGCGCTAAAATGAGTGCCTGCAGCGCTAAAATGAGTGCCTGTGGCGCTAAAATGAGTGCCTGCGGCGCTAAAATGAGTGCCTGCGGCGCTAAAATGAGTGCCTGCGGTGCTAAAATGAGTGCCTGCGGTGCTAAAATGAATGCCTGCGGTGCTAAAATGAGTGCTGACAACACCGATTCAGAAATAATTGGTACATGATAATGTGCATCTATCTTGATGTTTAAAACGCCATACACTATTTATGTACGAGATTTCGTTGCCTCCTAAGTATATTTATTTTTTCGCTATTTCGAATATCACAAAGCAACCTCTTATCGAAATTACAGGCTGTTGGCAGTCAGCATTCTGTTCCTGTCATCTTTTATCCAGCAGTCGGATGCGCAGGTAAACCAATCATCGATCTACATGCATACACAAGGCACCTAAAAATTCAGAAATAAAAAATCTTATATACGTCGATGCTCCTCTTTTAGGCAAGAAATTGCACCAAAGTTTGCAGAGATTTTGACTGCCGTTGCGTCAAAGGCGAAATGGTAAGCTCCGCGTTGATATTGCTGCTCAAAATAGCCGACTAATTGACCGCTTAATTAACGCAATCAATCAAACCCGGCAGGGTCCCAGAGGCGCGCTGGGTGATCCAGGACTCATCGGCCAGTCCGGCATGCCCGGAGCTCCTGGCAGCGTTGGCAGCCGGGGCGAGCCGGGACTGCAGGGTCCGAAGGGTGACCAGGGCGACAGGGGCTTGCAGGTTGGTGAAGAATAGCAGATAGAATGCATGTGCTAAAGAAGGAATTATACGGGTGCATTAGTAATTTATCAAACACTATAAGTTTATTTCTATCATGTTCACAATACCACAAATTCGAAGAGATATAATGACGATTAGAATTGCACTTTGAACTTTAATAGTTCCAGCTCTGAGCTTGAGCTACTTTTGAGCAATTTACCTACAAAAGGACAAATGAAAAAATAGCTTTCCAGGGTAGGGGAAGTCATGATCCTCATTTTCTCAAGGAGGGTCAGCCAACCCTCCCTAGATCCCTCCCTGGATCCGCTAGTGTTACAGGCATGAGGCATACGGCGTATTTTTAAGTAAACAAATTATACTTTTCCAATATCAATAGTATGCAGATTCGTTATATTCAATATATAATGTGCATCTCCTCCTCCTCCTCACTTCCGATTGGCTTATCTATCTGCCTATCGTTGGCGCCTTTCCACGCAAACTCTGCCCCTCTCGCTTCAATCTCTACCCCTATTTTATTGCCCATAGCTCTCCCGGCTAATTTACAGGGAGGGGGGACGAACATTAAGCTGCCATGTACATTCTCTGCAGCGCTGACCGATGTACATTTTTCCTGTACTGAAAATCTGTGTCACGTGATTTTCTCTCTCCTGATAAGAGCGTAGCCTATACAATCCGTCTTGTCAAGGCAATTTTAATTTCCTCAGCTTTCCTGGGCAGAGACAAAAGCTGCCACTTTCTTTATTTGCTAACTGCATCAATTTATTGCTCTTGTTTTTTTAAATAATTTTTTTAATCATTGAAGATAATTCAATGAGTTCTACTAACTACACAACATATCGTTTAACTTTTACAGGGTCAAATTGGTCAGCCAGGCTACCCTGGAACCTCGGGAGAAGCCGTGAGTTATTATTAATAACTTTCTTATCGTACTGGCTATGCGAGAAGTTGGTTTTTTGTTAAATCAAGTGTTCAGTTCCCAGACGTAATCTTCCTTAGATTACGCCTACGGAAGCTGCAGCATAGATTTCTTAAATATTTTATATATCCAAAGCTTCAAGAGCGTGACCCCAACCATCTGATCCAATCCAGGGCATTCCCGGTATGCCGGGCCGGAAAGGCAACAAAGGCGAGCGCGGATGTGAAGGCAAAGCTGTAAGTCAGTTGATTTGACACCGTGAACAATGCTTAGCCACTTAAGTTCTCTGGTATCATGAAGCACTAAGTTAATTTATTATTCTCTAGTTTCTAAATTACACTTGCCAGGTAACAAGATCAATGACTTGCTGGTTAGCTATACTTAAACTGGTTCACTGGTTTTTGTAGTTTCATCGCAAAATTACCTAGCTCACTGGTTTCCTAATTCACCAGTTTTCTAAGTTACTGGTTCCTTAATTCATCGGTTCCCCAATTCACCGGTTCCCCAAATCACCGGTTCCCCAAATCACCGGTTCCCTAATTCACAAGTTCCCTACTTCACCGGTTCCCCAATTCACCGGTTCCTTAATTCACCGGTTCCCCAATTCACCCGTTCCTCAATTCACCGGTTCCCCAATTCACCGGTTCCCCAATTCACCCGTTCCTCAATTCACCGGTTCCCCAATTCACTGGTTCTCCAATTCACCGGTTACTTAATTCACCGGTTCCAAAATTTACTGGTTCACAGATTAACCGGTTGCTTGATTCACTGGTTCACGGATTCAGTGGTTCACAAAGTCCTCCAAAATTCAAATCCTGAACTTGCCCAGGGTCAGCCAGGTCTGAAAGGCCTGTCCGGCTCCAGGGGCTACAGGGGTGACCCAGGTCCCGACGGCATCAAAGGCGAGAAAGGCGACTCAAGCGCGTCGGCGATGGGCGTCAAAGGCGAGCGAGGCCCGACTGGAACAGACGGCCGCAACGGCAGTCGAGGCGTCGAAGGTCCTCGAGGTGTCGATGGACCGCCAGGAGACAGGGGCGACCCCGGAGAACAGGTGAGTGGGTAGTCCTGGATACCAAAATGAAATTCAATATCCGCTGTGCGAGCAGATAAAGAGGGTGGATGTTATAGAGTGAGAGATCGAGACTGAGAGGAATATGGGAGAGGAAGGGAGATTAAGATGGGAGCAAGCAGGAGAGACAAAAGATCGAGACTAAAGGAATGAGGGAGACCGGAGACCGATAAAATTTTTGGGCTTGAACAAATTTGAATCCGCCTGCACTGTCACCGCCACGCAGGGTCAAAAAGGCTACCAGGGTACCAAAGGCTACATAGGACTGCCAGGCGACAAGGGCGAAGGCATACGTGGAGACAACGGCACCACAGGCGACCCGGGCGCTCCCGGAGACCAGTGCTCAACCGTGACGCTCAGCGTGCCAAGAAATAAGCTACTTAATATGGACCAGACTATGCAAGGGCCGAAGGGTATACGCGGTCCAAAGGTATGAAATCGCTTCGTTATTATTTTTACTCGTAGAATATAAAATTAGATTTTAATTTACTTAATGAAGTTGAAATTAGAATATATTTATCAATGGTGGGGAAGGGCAGAAAAGCCACTTTGAATGCACGCTTCCTAGCCATCAGAGTGAGCGAAGGGTGAGAAAGACAGGATGGAGGGTAGAAGACCCACTGTCAGTGCACGCTTCTTAACCAATCAGAATTGGTTGAAATAAAAGTAGAAAAGTAATGAAACTCGACACATTTCCACTACAATTTCAGGGCGAAAAGGGAGACCCCGGAATGCCCGGCGACCGAGGCATCAAAGGAGATATGGTGATTTATCTAAGCTATTATTTGTCTCAGTTAATAAATGAAGAGCAATAAGAAGCCTACTACTGACAACCTATCATTGCACACAGGGACGCGACGGCACAGTTGGTCAAAAGGGCGACCCAGGGCCGATAGGAGACCCAGGCTCGAAGGGCCAGCCAGGTGAAAAAGGCGACAAAGGACCGAAAGGAAAGGAGGTAAATTTGGCTAATTAATAGCATCGTCACAACGGCACAAAATGTTGAAATCTGCAGGATCCCTCCTCTAGCAACTATAGCTGAAACCAGATATGCAGACTTCCAAACTAGAAACTACAGAAACCCAAACCGGAAACTACAGAAACTCAAGCTAGAAGCTACAGAAACTCAAGCTAGAAACTATAGGCACTAATCTAGAAACTCAGGGAGCCAAGAACTTCTCTCGAAGGGCCTGTGGGAATTGCAAAACCAACTAAAAAGTCGTTGGACACTCACCACGTTCGATGCTATCAGGGAAAGCAAGGTCGCGACGGCGGCATCGGCATAGACGGCAATGAGGGCGATCGAGGACCACCCGGCGACCCCGGCATGGACGGCACGGAGGGCGTTAAGGGCGTCAAAGGCGACCCAGGACCGTCGGGCGTATGCCAAGCGCTAGAGGGTCCCGCTGGCATCAAGGGCGCCACCGGACAGCGTGGTGGAGTCGGCGAGAAGGGCCTGACGGGTCCGGCCGGGCCGCAGGGCGCCAAGGGTTTCCTCGGTGAGGCTGGAGCCAAGGGCCAGCAGGGCGACACCTGCAGGAACGGCTCGAAAGGCGAGAAGGGCAACCGTGGACCTGAGGGACCACGCGGTCAAAAGGGCGACGAAGGCGACCAGGGTCCGAAGGGTGCCTCAGGCAACAAAGGCGCCAAGGGCTATCAGGGCGCTGGAGTGAAAGGCGACCAGGTGAGTTCAGTTAGTTAGTCAGTTAGTTATTTAGCTAGTTAGTTATTTAGCTAGTTAGTTATTTAGCTAGTTAGTTATTTCGTTCGAAGCGTCGAGTTCGCGCCATTTCTTTACTCAGCTACTAATAGTAGGGGAGTGGGCACACAAATTGAAAATTTTATTTGCATGAACGCAGGGTCCGACTGGCGACAGGGGCTACAAAGGCGATAAGGGTGAGCGCGGCTATCGTGGCAACAAAGGCGTCAAAGGCGGCGCTATTCGGGGCGATCCCGGCTCCACCGGACAGATGGGCGACAAGGGCATCCACGGACCGGCTGGTAGTCGAGGCCGCAAAGGCGACAAGGGTGACGCTGGCCAGAACGGCGAATGCCGAGTGATCAACTGCACCCAGGGCGAGAAGGGCGACATGGGGCCGAAGGGCTGGAAAGGCGACAAGGGCCAGCCAGGTCCGGGGGGGCCGCAGGGCGAGAAAGGCTACAAAGGCTATCTGGGTCCACAAGGAAACAAAGGCAGCATGGGACCTAGGGGCTTGAAGGTAAGGACGTTGTCGACGTAAGCACACTACCCCACCCCTACTCCTTACACACTGCCCCACCCTTCTCCTTACACACTGCCCCATCCCTTCTCCTTACACACTGCCCCACCCCTCCTTACACACTGCCCCACCCCTCCTTACACACTGCCCCACCCCTCCTCCTCACACACTGCCGCACCCCTCCTCCCTTACACACTGCCCCATCCCTTCTCCTTACACACTGCCCCACCCCTCCTTACACACTGCCCCACCCCTCCTTACACACTGCCCCACCCCTCCTCCTCACACACTGCCGCACCCCTTCTCCTCACACACTGCCCCACCCCTCCTCCTCACACACTGCCCCACCCCTCCTCCTCACACACTGCCCCATCCTTCCCGGGCTGCTTCGTTTCAGGGAGAAACCGGCTACAAAGGAGTCACTGGCGATCGTGGACTGCAAGGAGATGATGCGAAAGTGAATGTGACCACTATCAAAGGTGAGGAAATTGTTGACAGGTTATTATGAATCCATAATTATTTTTCAAATTTTACAAATACGAATGCAAAAAGCGTCATCGGAATGTACTTGAAGTACAAAGTATCTGCGGAACGCCGCGACCCTCACAGGTCACAAAGGCGAGTTCGGTTATAAGGGCACCAATGGCGAGAAAGGCGAGAAAGGCGTGGCCGGAATCAATGGAAAAATTGGCAGAAAAGGCGACAGAGGAGAAAAGGGCGATAAGGTAAGTTTATGTCATTCCCTAACCAAATCTGCCACCCCCAACTAAATCTGCCATTCCCTAACCAAATTTTCCGTTAACTGCAGGGTCTAGACGGAATTCCCGGCAAGAATGGCACAGACGGGGAGAAAGGTGACACAGGCGAGGTAGGCGAGAAAGGCCAGAAAGGTTTGCGCGGAGAAGAAATCACTGGCTCGGTGGGCGTGAAAGGCGACACTGGCGACAAAGGCGACAAAGGCGAGAAGGCCGCGTCTGGCGGTCCCGGCGACAAGGGCCAAAAAGGCGAGACAGGCTACGCCGGCGACAAAGGCGAAGGGGGCCAGGACGGCAACAAGGGGGTCAAAGGCGAGCCAGGGATGCCAGGCAAACGTGGAGAGAAGGGACCGCGAGGCGATATCGGACCCAGAGGCTTCAAAGGCTTCAAGGGCTTCGTTGGCGACAAGGGCAGCAATGGAACCCGAGGCGATCGCGGCGAGAAGGGCAACACTGGCGACTTGGGTGATAAAGGAGTCAAAGGAGACAAGGGCATCAAGGGCGACGAAGGTGAGCTGGTATTTGATTTTTATTGGGCTTTTGACATACCTTCCTCCGCCCCAGCCACCCTTCCTCGGCACACACTGCCCAGCCACCCCTCCTCCTTACACACTGCCCCAGCCACCCCTCCTCGGCACACACTGCCCCAGCCACCCCTCCTCGGCACACACTGCCCCAGCCACCCCTCCTCGGCACACACTGCCCCAGCCACCCCTCCTCCTCACACACTGCCCCAGCCACCCCTCCTCCTCACACACTGCCCCAGCCACCCGTCCTCCTCACACACTGCCCCAGCCACCCCTCCTCCTCACACACTGCCCCAGCCACCCCTCCTCGGCACACACTGCCCCAGCCACCCGTCCTCCTCACACACTGCCCCAGCCACCCCTCCTCGGCACACACTGCCCCAGCCACCCGTCCTCCTCACACACTGCCCCAGCCACCCCTCCTCGGCACACACTGCCCCAGCCACCCGTCCTCCTCACACACTGCCCCAGCCACCCGTCCTCCTCACACACTGCCCCAGCCACCCGTCCTCCTCACACACTGCCCCAGCCACCCGTCCTCCTCACACACTGCCCCAGCCACCCCTCCTCGGCACACACTGCCCCAGCCAGCCCTCCTCTTCAAACACTGCCATAGCCACGCGTGTCCTCCTCACACACTGCCCCAGCCACCCCTAATTAAACACTGCCCCAGCAAAATGACATCACTCGGTAACCACCGCAAGGTCCGGTTGGCATCCCCGGCGACGCCCGTACCGGTGTCAAGGGCGACAACGGCAGTCGAGGCGAGACGGGTGAGAAAGGTGACAAAGGCTACCAGGGCGAGAAGGGCTACTCAGGTCGGCCAGGAACGAATGGCACGATTGGCGATACGGGAACCAAAGGCGACAAGGGACTCAAAGGCTTGAAAGGCGACAAGGGCAGCCAAGGCGTCCAGGGCGATAGGCCGGTGAAGGGCGTCAAAGGCCAGCAAGGCTATATCGGTGACACCGGCGAGAAGGGCGACAAAGGCGGCAGCGGAGAGGCAGGCCGGCTGGGAGTGTGCAAAGGTGTCGGACCGGAGGGCAGACAGGGCGAGAAGGGTCTGCCAGGACCGCAAGGACCCAAAGGAGACAAGGGCACGGTCGGCGAGAAAGGCTACCAAGGCGACAAAGGTGTCAAAGGCGAAATCGGACCAGAGGGTCCTCGAGGAGTCAAAGGCGAACTGGGGCCGCAGGGCCTCAACGGCAGTTTGGGTCCGCAGGGTCCGACTGGACCGAATGGCGAGAAGGGCAACCTGGGACCGCAAGGAACGCAGGGCGAGGTTGGGCCGAAAGGCGAGCTCGGTCAGAAAGGCCAGCGAGGACCGCTGGGCGCGAAAGGCGAGACCGGGCCGCCGGCCAGGGGCCCTCGAGGCGACAAGGGCGACGTGGGACCCCGGGGTCCGGTCGGTCCGGAGGGTCCGGTTGGTCCGCGTGGTCCCGCTGGCGATGTTGGCCCTAGAGGACCGAAAGGCGACGGGTTGCCCGGGCCGCAGGGCGATAAGGGCGACGTCGGACCTTTGGGCGAGAAAGGCGAAATTGGACCGCTTGGACCGAAGGGCGACAAGGGCATTTCAGGGCCGAGCGGAGCAACTGGCAGAAAGGTGAGAGCGAGCGACTACGTAGTAATTAGCTATTTTTTCTGTGGGGCTTTTCGGCACTGCAAAAATTCAACGCACACGGATAAGTACGCAGGCACACGCTCACACAGGGTGTACAGCGGCCCCGACTGTCTCATCGTCAGGCATGTACACTCTCTGTGCCTTGGGGGTTGGCCCTCATAAGGCCCCCGGCCAATTTTGTTCGCGCCATTCCACGCACACTCTGCGGCCCTGTCGCTTCTCTGCCCCCCTCCAATTTTATTGCCCCCATGGCTCGCGTCCTGGCTAGATGAGGGTTAAGCTGATATGTACAGTATCTGCCGCGCTTACCGATGTACATTGTTCTTTCACTGATAACAACCGTGTCACGTGATTCTTTCTCTCTCTTTCTCTCTAGTCCATACAATCTGTCTGAGCTAATTCTATGAGCCTTTCTTGGCAGAAAATGAGCTGCCATTTTCTTTATTTGCTACTGAAAGTAAAATTAGAAATGGTTTCAAAAGGAGCTAAGTTGCTTATCTAAAGATTGCTCATAATTAAACCATAACCATCCATCTTCTCAGGGCATCAAAGGCAACTTAGGCTACAAGGGTGAAAAGGGCGAGCTCGGACCCAAAGGCGATCTCGGACCGAAGGGCGACAAAGGCGAGAATGGCACTACTGGCGACGAGGGAGAGAAAGGCGACAAAGGCTTCACGGGCGATAAGGGCGACTTTTTGAAGGGTATGCCTGGCCTGATGGGCCCCAAAGGCAATAAGGGCGAGGTTGGACCAAAAGGCGAAGTCGGGCCTCGAGGCGTAAAGGGCGTCTCCGGTCAGATGGGGAAACAGGTGAGGATCTGTGATTGGGGATGCATTTGGGGTCGTATTTTACTGTGTCTGGTGCTGTGTCTTACTGTATCTGGTGCTGTGTCTTACTGTGTCTGGTGCTGTGTCTTACTGTATCTGGTGCTGTGTCTTACTGTATCTGGTGCTGTGTCTTACTGTGTCTGGTGCTGTGTCTTACTGTATCTGGTGCTGTGTCTTACTGTGTCTGGTGCTGTGTCTTACTGTGTCTGGTGCTGTGTCTTACTGTGTCTGGTGCTGTGTCTTACTGTATCTGGTGCTGTGTCTTACTGTATCTGGTGCTGTGTCTTACTGTGTCTGGTGCTGTGTCTTACTGTATCTGGTGCTGTGTCTTACTGTGTCTGGTGCTGTGTCTTACTGTGTCTGGTGCTGTATCTTACTGTGTCTGGTGCTGTGTCTTACTGTATCTGGTGCTGTGTCTTACTGTATCTGGTGCTGTGTCTTACTGTGTCTGGTGCTGTGTCTTACTGTATCTGGTGCTGTGTCTTACTGTATCTGGTGCTGTGTTTTACTGTGTCTGGTGCTGTATCTTACTGTGTCTGGTGCTGTGTCTTACTGTATCTGGTGCTGTGTTTTACTGTATCAGGTGCTGTGTCTTACTGTGTCTGGTGCTGTGTCTTACTGTATCTGGTGCTGTGTCTTACTGTATCTGTTGCTGTGTTTTACTGTATCTGGTGCTGTGTCTTACTGTGTCTGGTGCTGTGTCTTACTGTATCTGGTGCTGTGTCTTACTGTATCTGTTGCTGTGTTTTACTGTATCTGGTGCTGTGTCTTACTGTATCTGGTGCTGTGTCTTACTGTATCTGGTGCTGTGTCTTACTGTATCTGGTGCTGTGTTTTACTGTGTCTGGTGCTGTGTCTTACTGTGTCTGGTTGCTGTGTCTGGTGCTGTGCCTGGTCCTGTGTCTGGCGATGTGTCTGGTGCTGTGTCTGGATCTGTGTCTATGCCTGCCTATTGTCTATGTTTCGTTGTCTGTATCTGGTGCCTGTGCTCCAGTCCATGTCCTGTCATTCCAAGTTCAGTGTACTCAACTCTAAGCCATGTTGCTTGGCTAATGCTCTTTCTAAGCTTAAGGGTGAATTGCGGTTCTCAATTCCTAGGGTCGCAAAGGCGACAAAGGCGGCACGGGTTACAAAGGCGAAACTGGTCAAAAGGGCGAGAAAGGCGTTAAAGGCGACGTCGGCGAGAAGGGCGACACCGGATTCAAAGGCGACAAAGGCGGAAACGGCACCAAGGGCGACCTAGGGCCTAAGGGAACAAAAGGCGATTTGGGCGACAAAGGATTTGCTCAGAATTGCTCAACTGTGATCGGAC
Source organism: Macrostomum lignano (assembly GCA_002269645.1). Taxonomy (NCBI): domain Eukaryota; kingdom Metazoa; phylum Platyhelminthes; family Macrostomidae; genus Macrostomum; species Macrostomum lignano. Next base: position 345,326 of record NIVC01000753.1, on the reverse strand, counting down.
CGGAAGGCGAGAAGGGAAGCAATGGCACCAAAGGGGAGAAAGGCGATACGGGTTTGAAGGGTCTGAAAGGTGAGCGCTAAGATTATTTGTGTAAACTTTTCTTTACGAGCGTATTTTCAACACTACTATTAGCATTGGAAAACCGTCCGATTCTTCCTTAAATTGTGCCATTGGATTCCCTATTGGATTCCTTAATGGATTCTCTGTTGGATTCCCCATTGGATTCCATATTGTATTCGCGACTTCTATTGCAGCCTCCGATTCCCCCAAAAATTTCTCCCATTTCCCACCCGATTATCCCGTTGCCAAGTCAATTCCTCCTTTTTTCCTTTACTGGGACCTCTCGCGCTCCAACAACCAGCTCCCTTTCCTCTCCCAGGCGAGATCGGTCCCAGAGGCCCCAACGGGACCAAAGGAAGCAAAGGCGACATGGGCGACAAAGGCGACACCGGGCCGAAGGGCGACGCCGGACAGAAAGGCGAGAAAGGCCGCGACGCAAGCCACGGCATTGACGGCGTAAAAGGCGACGTCGGTTTGAAAGGCGAAAAAGGTCAACAAGGAGACAAAGGTCGACGAGGACCAACAGGCGACAAGGGCATTGGAGGACCACCAGGTGAGTCCGATTTCAGTGTACACATTCTTCCAAGTTAAGCTGAGCCGGCAGTGGTTAGCATACAGCCAATTAGATAGAAGCTATGGGCTGCGGTAGAAATGTCAGGGTTGCGACCCCTACGGTGTGCCTGCGGCAGGGTCAGGCGCAATTCTATTTTGTATTTTTTTCTTTTAAGTCCACAAGCTGTCAGTAATCAATCAATCAATTTCAGGCAGTCGAGGCGCCAAAGGCGAGCGCGGCCCGCAGGGCAGAGTCGGCCCCAAAGGCGAGTTGGGCGAAACTGGACCGAACGGGCTGCGCGGCGAAAAGGGGGAGAACGGGACTGCCGGAGACACCGGGCCTAAGGGTGAGCGCTCAACTGTCACACGTTTTAGTTGCTCAAGCTTTATCCGCCTGCCTTATCCACATATATTCACCTACTCAAGCACCTGCATATTATCCAACTCAATCACCCACGTGGCCACGTATTGCCTTACCCACTCCCCTTAAATCACTGGCCGAAACCGCAAGCCAGTGAAGTGATATATATTTGGCTCCGAAAGTTCACATCCAGTTTGGAATATAATTATCAACTAATCAACCAACAAGCAAAAGCTGAGGATGCAACCCCAGCCTCAGCCAATGAGAAGTAGCCATGTACCATCTAAATTATTTCTTAAGACGAAAGACTGAAAATGCTATATAAACATTCCGTTAAACCAGGCATGAAGCTCACCCCTCCTTCGCCTTCTCTCCTAGCTAATCTTTGACTCGAACATATTTATAGACAAAGCTGATTCATTAAACCTCAAAGGATAACCGATCCCCTCCTGATCGAAGTAACCGTTCGCCCAAAGAATAGAACCAAATAACAAAGTTAAGTTACGTGAAGCTTCGTACCTGGAACAGCTCCCTTTATACTATATTCTCTGTAAGATAACATCACCGCGATTGTGAACATTAAATACAACGGTATGTAAGTCAACACTCGAATCCAAAGGCTCAGTTATTTGGCTCTCTGACAAAGATAATCGAAGTTGTTATCGAGCCATAGTAGTGAGAGTCCAGAACACCAAGGACACCCAACATAATAAAATATTTCACCAGAAGTCCAGCAGTTAATAACTTAACTAAATACACATCCTCCCCACGAAATATCGCGCAGGCATCAAAGGCAGCAAAGGCGAGAATGGAACTCTAGGCCAGAAAGGCGAAGAGGTCAAAGGCGACAAAGGCGTCAAAGGCGAGAAAGGCACCCGAGGTGGCACGGGCGAGAAGGGCCAAGCGGGCCAGCCGGGCAAGCGCGGCCAAAAAGGCGACACCGGACCGCAGGGCGACGTCGGTCCCAAAGGCAATGTCGGGCCGAAAGGCGACAGGGGGCCGCGCGGCGACCGCGGCAAGAAAGGCTCGTTGGGCCCCAAGGGAATTATTGGTCACAAGGGTAGAAGCGGCGAGAAAGGCATTCCGGGGCCAGGCGGCCCCATGAGTCCGGGCGGCTCCCTGCTCACTCTTCACTCAATGAGCGACAACGCGCCGGACTGTCCGCCGGACACCAAGAAGGTCCGCATGGGCTACAGCTTTGTGGCCGCCTTCTCTAACGGCAAGACTTGGGCGCAGGACCTGGGTGAGCGACTGCCGGGGGTTCTAACTGACTTTTTGGGAGGGAGAGACGTAGTGAGGAGAGACGCAGTGGGGAGAGAGGCAGTGGGGAGAGACGCAGTGGGGAGAGACGCAGTGAAGAGAGACGCCGTGGGTAAAGACGCAGTGGGGAAAGACGCAATTCGGAGAGACGCAGTGGGGAGATGCAGTGTGGAGAGACACAGTGAGGACAGACGCAGTGAGGAGAGACGCAGTGGGGAGACTCAGTGTGGAGAGACGCAGTGGTGAGACTCAGTGTGGAGAAACGCAGTGGGAAGAGACTCAGTGGGGAGAGATGCAGAAGCGGCAGTGGGGAGACTCAGTGGGGAGAGACGCAGTGGGGAGAGACGCAGTGGGGAGAGACGCAGTGGGGAGAGACGCAGTGGGGAGAGACGCAGTGGGGAGAGACGCAGTGGGGAGAGACGCAGTGGGGAGAGACGCAGTGGGGAGAGACGCAGTGGGGAGAGACGCAGTGGGGAGAGACGCAGTGGGGAGAGACGCCGTGGGTAAAGACGCAGTGGGGAAAGACGCAATTCGGAGAGACGCAGTGGGGAGATGCAGTGTGGAGAGACAGTGAGGACAGAGGCAGTGGGGAGAGACGCAGTGGGGAGAGACGCAGTGGGGAGAGACGCAGTGGGGAGAGACGCAGTGGGGAGAGACGCAGTGGGGAGAGACGCAGTGGGGAGAGACGCAGTGGGGAGAGACGCAGTGGGGAGAGACGCAGTGGGGAGAGACGCAGTGGGGAGAGACGCCGTGGGTAAAGACGCAGTGGGGAAAGACGCAATTCGGAGAGACGCAGTGGGGAGATGCAGTGTGGAGAGACAGTGAGGACAGAGGCAGTGGGGAGAGACGCAGTGGGGAGAGACGCAGTGGGGAGAGACGCAGTGAGGAGAGACGCAGTGTGGAGAGACGCAGTGGATCACGACAGAGGAAAGCCCAACGTTCCATCCCCAACTCGATCGCGAAGGCTCCATGGGATCCTGCCCGGAGAAGTTCACCAGCATGCCGTTCATCTACTGCGATTCGGCACTCAACTGTCACTATTCGAGCCGCAGCGAGCGCTCCTATTGGCTATCAACTCGAACAGCGATGCTGGCCAACCCGATGCCGGTGGCCGATCCGCAGGTGATGTCGCGCATCTCTCGTTGCACCGTGTGCGACTCGCCAACGGATTTAATTGCGGTACACTCGCAGAGCAACACGCATCCGGACTGTCCCACTGGCTGGGGACAGATCTGGATTGGCTACAGCTTTCTGATGGTGAGTTTCCTGCGTAACGGATGTAACAATGGGCACGCAACCATGGACGTGCTACATACAAATTCTCTTGTCTCGTTGATTCAATGTACTTTTTTCAACTGTTGTACTCGCGACTCTCAGGAAGGGTGCACCTACGAGGGTCAGAGTACGCGGGCTGGGGACACTACGTCTGGGGCGTCAGGACGCACCCAAGTGGCCGGCACACGCGTAAGGACGCTGTGATGTCGATCACCTTCAGCAGGGCGTCAGGGCTCACAAGCTGGCGTCTATGTACAGCGGGCTTACAGTACAGGGTGGCCCCTAGCTGACTACCTGGCCTAGCCCCCCCCCCCTGAGTCGGCGTCAGGACACACGGACTGTCCCTGCTACAGCTCCCGAAATGAAAGAGACAAGGCAGTGACTTACTTCGCGGATAGCTCGCCCTAGCGCGTGGGGTCAATAAATCATAGCTGAGGTCTGCTCGCGGCTGGCGGACCCGATGGTCAACGTTTATTGCGTATGTGTTAAGGGAAGGACGGTCTAAAGACGCAATCGGCGCTCTGGGCCTGCGTTGTAGAGTGCGGCAAACCAAAACAACCACGGGCCGGCAGCCACCCGCCCCGGCCGCGCCTAAAAAGGCCATGACCCCCCCCCGGGGCCGGGGGCTCCCCCCCGCCCCACCCCCGGCCCAGCCACCCACCGGCCAATCACGGCGCAGCTGGGGGAGGACAGCCCGGGAGGAGGGCCAAACAGGGCGGCCCAGCCAACCAGCGCGCAGACAACCCCAAAGGGCTAAGCGGCTTACACTGCTGAGCCTATCACACCAAAAAGAAATACGGAGCAGAGTGCACTTTAGCAGTGCAAGCGCACGGGCACAACAACATAGCACAAAAACAAATACAGTATGCCGCGTGGGGGCAGAGTGCACTTTGGCAGGACAAACGCAAGGGCACAACACAACGAAATTGGGATTTAAATATTTCGCATTTTGTAGTTCGTGTGTTCGAACACTACCTGATTTAGAATCAATTGTATTTTGTGGATCCTGGTTATAGCAGGGCGGAGTCACTTTTTAACGCAAACAAAAAGAAATCAAAGGCCTAACAAGGACTACAGGTTATAAATAGACGAGGACGTGACTGCTTCAAATGGTTTAAAAATTGAAGGCCCAATTCAGCTTAAAGATGCACCAAGCGCGATAAGATTTTTTGGGCTTCTTCTACCAGTAATTAGTGCAATCCTAAACATACTGTCCGGGTTGGTCTACGATCAGAGTAAGTAGAAAGTATAGACTGTGACGCGAAAAGCTTGCATGGCGGGCAAAGAAATGGCAGAAGAGGTCCTGTTCAGTCTAGCTAAAGGAGAATCCAGCCAAGCTGGTGAAGCCAAGAAGGACAGAATTACCAAGTCTTAGCAGCATCGCCTCGAGTTCGATTCCATTTTTAGCTAGCTGACGCAAACTATAGTGCTGCTCATCCAGTAGAAGCTCTGACTATTCGTTACCCTCCATCTTCAGTACACAACCGGAGGCAGCGGCAGCGGCCAGGACCTGAACTCGCCTGGCAGCTGCCTGCAGCACTTCAGTTTCGCCCCAATGATGGAGTGCAACAATAACGGTGGAAAGTGCAACCACTGGAAGGACTCGATCAGCTACTGGCTGACGGTAGTGGCCGATGATGGCATGTTCAAGCGGCCAGTCAGCTCGTCGACCAGCTTTCCGGGAACAACGGACATCTATTCGAGGATAAGCCGTTGCACTGTGTGCAGACGGGGCGGTTGAAGAATTGTAACAGCCACTGTAGTAAAATTTGCATTCGCACATACTTCCTAATAAATCTAAAAAATTTCAGTGATTGCTCGAAGAGGAATACGTGGTCTAATTCACCCCATAATAGTGAATTTTTCTTTCGCTCTGCTATTTAAGGTTTATAAACGAGACTATTTTGTCAATAGGCAATAAACAGTGTTAGCGAGGCCACTATAATTCTAGTCTGCCTCCTATTGGCTGCGTGGATGTGCGCACAACCGAGACTGGCCATGTACAATTGTACGATCGTCGGGGATAGAAAATATCTTCTCCCTCTCTAACCCCAACCTCACTCACGCCACGCCATTGCCTTTCCCAGCTCATTATTTCAGGGGCCATAAAAACCGCAAATCAGCCCTCCCAGTCTTACTTAAGATAAGCTTTTGAGAGAAAATCAAGGTCAAGGTCATTCGATCGTTGTGTCGCCTTAAGCTACCTTAGCGCATGTTACGACCGTACATGTAGAAACAATCAATTCTTCCAACACTTGACCATCTGTATGCTGATGCCATGCGAGCATAGAACTCTCTTTTTATGTCTAAATGTATTAGTAAAATTTCTCAATTATATTTTTCTTTGTACAAGCGTATGCAATCAAGCTACTATATGGCATTGCTTTGTGTCGCTATTAAATGTAAACATGCAGTGTGGTTAAAATGACGATGGAAATGCAAAAAAGCCCAAAAGAGACACTTATAGCTCGTAGATCGTTTCGTTTGTCCAGCTTCATCGTGCTGTGTGTTATGCTAAATATTTTAACTTTCTTAAAAACAAATTAGCTAATTGAACCGATTCAATTTATAGCCCTTATATTTATTCGTTCATAATGCTGTTTTATTAAACTTTTTAAGTATAATTATATTTATGGCAGAATAAATTGAAAATTGCTTTTTGACTCCTTAAATGCTTAACTATACATGTACGCCGCAAAAAGACTGCAAAGAAAAACGCAGTATCAAAGTAATTTATTCTCGTGGATCTGAGTTTGCTCACAAAAATAGCTCTGGTAGTTGAGTGAATACATTGTATTTAAGTATTTGTTCTGCAAGTTTATTCACAAGGCTTAGTCAAGGCTTACGGGGGAATTGGTGAGAAGGCAAGGCTAGGGGAAAATTGTTGAGATATAAATGCTGAGGTCAGAAGCTAGATGCAGTTATTTAAAAAAATATTACATTCTTTGTTTGCTCCCCAAACGGGGGCGTAGATTGCTAGTCATTATACTAAAATTAAATGCCAAATGCGTGTGTACACGTGGGGGCCAAGATTGAGAGGTCGGATTCGCGTATGTACACACGAGGACGAGATTGAAAAGTCCGCGTATGTACACGCGGGGACGAGATTGAAGTCAGATTCGGGTATTGAGACGAGATTGAGAGGTCGAGTTTGCGTATGTACACATGGGGACGAGATTGAGAGGTCGAGTTTGCGTATGTACACATGGGGACGAGATTGAGAGGTTGAGTTTGCGTATGTACACATGGGGACGAGATTGAGTTTGCGTATGTACACATGGGGACGAGATTGAGAGGTTGAGTTTGCGTATGTACACATGGGGACGAGATTGAGAGGTTGAGTTTGCGTATGTACACATGTAGACGAGATTGAAAGGTCGGATCGCTTTCGTACACAAAAGGAATTAAAGCAAAACCATTTAATTAGCTTAGTAATCTTTTTGTGTGAAAAGGACCATAAATATCACTGTACTTTTGTTATATTGGCAATTTTTGCTACAATATTCATTAAATGAGTAGACTCACACCAACCCGCTTCTGGGCTTAACGCTTGATTTTAGTCGGAGAGTTCTACCTCTTATCATTTAACCAGCAGGATTTATCACATTTACTAGGTACGAGTAAATTTGTGTTTATAGCTCGAATTCATTCTTCTCTGATAAGCAGTTTGATAGAACAAAACGAAACTGATTACAGACAGATCTCCAATAAGTTTACAAGTCCATCGGAGAATGAAATGAAACGGCCTGTGTGTAAACTTTTTATTTTTTTATACTAATCGGTATAACTCGGAGAATCTTCAGCGAAAAGTACAGTCGAAATTGGCGAAATCATAGGTGCAATTACCCTTTTTTATAAAACACATTTTCCCAATCAATGAAGGCGTCGTGTCGAAAATAACAATTAACAAACCAACTATGTCAGTTAAAACAATTCTGAAACCGAGTTGATCAGGGAAAATGTGTAACCGCATATGTGCATTAATATTTTATAAATATACGATATTATTATACTCTATCTAATGCAAACACGCATAGTACTAGTAATAGCTGAGATAGTGAACGCAAAAAACAATAAGAGATACCGAGTACGCACCAACTGGTTTTTTATTGAAAAAAAATTAGACTCGATAATTTCGTCGCATTAAAAATACAAAATGACAACGCACTACTGCTAAGCTTGAGAACAGGAATCCATTAACTGGTCGTCCAATTGTTACAAGGTATTTGTTAATCAAGCCATTACTAACGGCTGAAACTGTCTAAAGCAACAGAGTGCTCAGTTATACTATTAGAGAAAGAAAAACTAGGAAGTGTGGCCAACGTTATTTATGAATGCGCGTACACATAGGGCGAGATTGAAGGGTTGGGGAGGTCCTGTGTACCTGTGGGGACGGGATTGAGGGGTCGGAGACGCACTGTGCACATATGGGGACGGGATTGAGGGGTCGGAGACGTTTGTGCACATTTGGGGACGGGATTGAGGGGTCGGAGACGTTTGTGCACATTTGGGGACGGGATTGAGGGGTCGGAGACGTACTGTGCACATATGGGGACGGGATTGAGGGGTCGGAGACGTTTGTGCACATATGGGGACGGGATTGAGGGGTCGGAGACGCACTGTGCACATATGGGGACGGGATTGAGGGGTCGGAGACGCACTGTGCACATATGGGGACGGGATTGAGGGGTCGGAGACGCACTGTGCACATATGGGGACGGGATTGAGGGGTCGGAGACGTACTGTGCACATATGGGGACGGGATTGAGGGGTCGGAGACGCACTGTGCACATATGGGGACGGGATTGAGGGGTCGGAGACGCACTGTGCACATATGGGGACGGGATTGAGGGGTCGGAGACGTACTGTGCACATATGGGGACGGGATTGAGGGGTCGGAGACGCACTGTGCACATATGGGGACGGGATTGAGGGGTCGGAGACGCACTGTGCACATATGGGGACGGGATTGAGGGGTCGGAGACGTACTGTGCACATATGGGGACGGGATTGAGGGGTCGGAGACGCACTGTGCACATATGGGGACGGGATTGAGGGGTCGGAGACGTACTGTGCACATATGGGGACGGGATTGAGGGGTCGGAGACGCACTGTGCACATATGGGGACGGGATTGAGGGGTCGGAGACGTACTGTGCACATATGGGGACGGGATTGAGGGGTCGGAGACGTTTGTGCACATTTGGGGACGGGATTGAGGGTTCGAAGACGCAGTGCGTACACTTTTGATCAAACGCCTGGTGGCATGCTCAGACACGGACCAGTCGATTTGAGTCTTTATTTCAAGTTTGTGTGTAAATACTGGTTGGTTTGTGTCTTTACCAAGCATTTATTTTTAAGTAAATAACTGGAGCAATGTGCTAACGATGAAGCCACACTTCCTAAACAGTGTTATAAAGGAAAGCACTTATAATTTCGCATTACTGTATATGAAAAGCGGTACGCTATTAAATTAAGAATACAGTAAATGTTTTCATGCTGTTGACAGTTAATGGCTAATCCACTCGCAGCTATAAGGTGCCAAAAGGTACTTAAATAATGAGTAAATACACAGTATAATAAAAAAAGATAAAAAAATCGAGTGTGAGAGTGATATATACAGCGACAAAAACAATTTTTTAACTTAATAAACATGGAATCCAATTAATTTTATAAAATCTCAATACTCTATAAAAAGTAGTAAAGTAAAACAATTCTATTGCTGTTAAAATTTACTTCCAACAAAAAACTATGAATCAGGAATATAATTCGCAATACATTAATAACGAATAATTGCAGTTTATCATAGCATTATGAAATTCCCAATGCTCAGGCTGCTGGCAGTAAAAATACCATTATAACAAAACTAACAACTCTAATTGTTCTCCTTCCCGAATTCATTAAAGATGATAAACTGTGCAGCAATCTGCACCCAATCTCATTTATTAAAAGCTGATATTGATACTTCAGTTACAGCGACTCAAAATTGTTGTTTATCCATAATCATAATTTAATTACCGTGCCCGTTCACTTCGCAAATTGGCGTTGGCTTCATAAATATTTTGAATCGGCCAGCGATAACTTCGTCCGGGACTACGTGCAGAGAGAACCGCGACTCGCAATCCAGCTGGGATACCATCTGGCCGAGGGGAAGATTTGGGGAGGATAAATCCTTATGGGGGATTATTAGATTAAAAACCCACTGTATGGGGAGCAGCAAGATAGAGACCTCCTGTCTGGGGTGCACAGAGGTGAAGACCCACTGTCTGTAGGGGGATGTGAAGACCCACTCTCTGTAGGGGGATGTGAAGACCCACTGTCTGTAGGAGGAGGGATGTGAAGACCCACTGTCTGTAGGGGGATGTGAAGACCCACTGTCTGTAGGGCGATGTGAAGACCCACTGTCTGTAGGAGGAGGGATGTGAAGACCCACTGTCTGTAGGGGGAGGGAGGTGAAGACCCATTCCGGAGGGATCTGAGAAGAAGCAAAGCCAACTGTGTGGATCTGAGAAGAAGCAAAGCCAACTGTGTGGATCTGAGAAGAAGCAAAGCCAACTGTGTGGATCTGAGAAGAAGCAAAGCCAACTGTGTGGATCTGAGAAGAAGCAAAGTCAACTGTGTGGATCTGAGAAGAAGCAAAGCCAACTGTGTGGATCTGAGAAGAAGCAAAGTCAACTGTGTGGATCTGAGAAGAAGCAAAGCCAACTGTGTGGATCTGAGAAGAAGCAAAGCCAACTGTGTGGATCTGAGAAGAAGCAAAGCCAGCTGTGTGGATCTGATCGGCACAGATAAGACTATAAGGAGTACCAAATAAAATTCTCACCTCGTCGCTGATGCAGACGGGAATTCCGGCAGGTCCGCAGAGAAGTACCTGGGAGATTTTCTCACCGTCCGATTGGAACAGACCAGCAATTTTGGTCAGCAATTCCTGATAGCTCAGGGTGCTCAAATACACCGGGTGAAACACTGTGGGCGGATAGGGGTGGAGGTCTAGCGGGCTTTGATGCTTAATCGAACTAAGGGAGGAAACCCTTGAGCAAAGAAATCCTAGCTGCTGTTGGTTAAAAAATAAGCAATTTTCAACAAAAAGCTGAGGCGAAAAGACGTGATATCAGTGAATGTAAAGTTTGTCTGAGTAGGGATTTAGGGGAGATTATCTGAGTAGGGATTTAGGGGAGATTGTCTGACTAGGGATTTAGGGGAGATTGTCTGAGTAGGGATTTAGGGGAGATTATCTGAGTAGGGATTTAGGGGAGATTGTCTGAGTAGGGATTTAGGGGAGATTATCTGAGTAGGGATTTAGGGGAGATTATCTGAGTAGGGATTTAGGGGAGATTATCTGAGTAGGGATTGAGGGGAGATTGTCTGAGTAGGGATTTAGGGGAGATTAACTGAGTAGGGATTTAGGGGAGATTGTCTGAGTAGGGATTTAGGGGAGACTATCTGAGTAGGGATTTAGGGAGATTTTTTATGAGGAAAATTAAAGACGATTCAGCAGTAGATTCAGGGACAACTCTAAAAAGAAAAGGGGGTATTTATCTGACAATAGTCTAGGAGATTCAATAGAACTCATCTAGATCTCAGTATCTGAACTAACCATTCTCAGACTCCTGACCAACATAGAACAGCAGTTTGTAACGGCAGGGCCGCTGAGCCAGACCATTGTAGAGTCGAACTCCGTCAGACGGACCGCAAATCTCAATAAGATCGGCTCTGGACAAGCGCAACAAGTCGGCGCCATTGAAATTGGCGAACAGCCGGGCCACTGTGGCGAACCGGTTCTGCTCCAGCCAGTCGGCAACCTGCTGAGGCGAGCTGTCGAATGTCAGGTTCACCGGGGACTCGCGGCGCATTGCGAATTTCTACTAGCAACAGTGGCGGCGGCTGCTGCACAGGATGGGCTGGCGGGCGAGTGCACCGATTTGGGGCTTGGCGAGCTGCCAGACCCGCCGTCACCGCCGCTGCATTGCTGCGCTCGAGAGCCGGCCTCCTGCTTGCTGTTAGCGATTGGGTTTTTCTTCAACGGTTAGTTTTTTGTGACCCCCTAAATTTGGACACCGGATGCTAAATTGACATCCTGTCTTTTTCCCAAGCTGGGAGTCTGCAGACTTGTGCAACTTTTGAGGGTCGGAGAGGCTCAATTCCGTGCGCGGGAGCGTTAATTTGGGGCGATTCACGAGAATCGTGAGCGTTGGCTAAGAGCATTGGCTGAGAGAAGTCACGTGACTACTATTTTGTCCAATAGCGACTTACGTGTGTGTAGCCAATAAAAACGGCCGGGTGAATCCTTAGGTTGCGCCCAAGCATGTGAGAGGGTCAGATGCGGCAATGTATAAAGGCATTCTGCCAACTAGTCTAACGCTTTTCAAACGCGTCTAATCCATAAAGACGCTCAATGTGCGTCAAAACTACAATCTAAGTATCCACAAAGACCCGCTAGTTAAACTAGCTAAAACAGAATTACAGACTCACACGACAACACCGTCGGCGGGGCGGTCAGCGGCAGACTTGAGCTCGGGCTTGACCAGACTCAACAAGCCCTGCTCGCTCAGGTAAACAGTTGGCTTAAATGGAGTATAGAGCAGCGAAGGCTGGTATTTGCTGCGCTCGCTTTCCGTTCGCTTCTCCACTTTCTCCCTGTCGGTCTTGTGCTTCCTATCGGCGCCCTTGGGCTTGAACACTTTCACCTGGGCGGCCAGGCTCTGCAAATGGTTGCCAGTAGCATTGTCGAACGTGTCCACCTGCAGGCGGAACGGGATGCCCTTCTCGCCGCCGTGCTTTCTAGCCGTGAACTCCGTGCTGATGCAGTGCAGCTTCACGAATACGCCGCAGTCTGAGCTGCTGTCGCCGACGCGACTTTTGCCGCCTTCCCATATCACCTCGGCCATGTTAATATGAGCAGGACTGATCTTCACGTCGCTCAGGTTGTATGATAGCGGGATGTCAATGTCCAGGATACGCTCGCCAGGCCTGCTCTGGCGCCAGTAATCCAGGTGCTCCTTCTCCATGAACTGCATCCGGCGCTCGTGGAAGCTGATGCGGAACACGCTCTGGCAAGGGTGGATTGAGGGCGATTCTATAGTGTGGTTTGAGGACGGTTCTATAGGGTGGATTGAGGGCGATTCTATCGGGTGGATTGAGGACGGTTCTATACGGTGGTTTGAGGACGGTTCTATAGGGTGGATTGATGGCGATTCTATAGGGTGGATTGATGGCGATTCTATAGGGTGGATTGAGGACGGTTCTATAGGGTGGATTGAGGACGATTCTATCGGGTGGATTGAGGACGATTCTATAGGGTGGTTTGAGGACGGTTCTATAGGGTGGATTGAGGGCGATTCTTTAGGGTGGTTTGAGGACGGTTCTATAGAGTGAATTGCGGGCGATTCTATAGGGTGGATTGAAGGCGATTCTATAGGTAAGGTGGCTTAGTAAAGTATCTGCAATAAAATTGTGCTAAAGACTTCAGTTGTCAGAAGCTTATGGACACTAGTACTGCTGGCAGTAACAGACTTACTCTAAACAGTCGAGATTTCTCTCCGTTTCCATAGTAGGACAGTTTCACTTCGTATGGATGACCTGAGGAGAAAGAAAAATGACAGAAAAAGTACCTTGAATGAATAAAAATACCAATAAATACTAAATAGTATAATGCAAGTAGTATGTTAATATGGTATAATGCGAAAGGGGTATACTAAAAAGGGTTGTAGCCTAGTGGTTAGTGTCGGACTTACGGCTGAAAAGTCGGGGGTTCTATTCCCGACCCACTCGGAACAATGTGTCCTTGAGCAAGACAATTAACCCTGCATTGCTCAGTTCACCCAGCTGTAAAATGGGTGCCAGCATTAGCTGGGGTATTGAGGGTGCGTGGCGAACCCCAGTCTTTCGACTGAACAGCCGTACGCAGCCTTCAGATGCGCCCGCGCAAATAGCTGCGGCTGAGCTGTCGGTTGCATATCTGCCCATTAGCATTAGGACATATTTAATCAATTATATCAATTAAGAAACAAGTAAACTATTTAAATTAAAGAGTTAAAATGCAATCGAGGATCATCATAAAGTTTGGGGATTTGTGCAGTTTAAGGATCATAAAGTTTGGGATTTGTGCAGTTTAGGGATCATAAAGTTTGGGATTTGTGCAGTTTAGGATCATAAAGTTTGGGATTTGTGCAGTTTAGGGATCATAAAGTTTGGGATTTGTGCAGTTTAGGGATCATAAAGTTTGGGATTTGTGCAGTTTAGGGATCATAAAGTTTGGGATTTGTGCAGTTTAGGCATACATGCGCAACCTTGGGATTCACTCGGCCGTTTCTATTGGCAACACACACATGTAAGTCGCTATTGGCTGAGAGCAGTCACGTGACTACTATTTTGTCCAATAGCGACTTACATGTGTGTGTTGCCAATAGAAACGGCCGAGTGAATCCCAAGGTTGTGCCCAAGCATGAGTTTAGGGATCATAAAGTTTGGGATTCGTGCAGTTTAGGGATCATAAAGTTTGGGATTTGTGCAGTTTAGGATCATAAAGTTTGGGATTTGTGCAGTTTAGGGATCATAAAGTTTGGGATTTGTGCAGTTTAGGGATCATAAAGTCTGGGATTTGTGCAGTTTAGGGATCATAAAGTTTGGGATTTGTGCAGTTTAGGGATCATAAAGTTTGGGATTTGTGCAGTTTAGGGATCATAAAGTTTGGGATTTGTGCAGTTTAGGGATCATAAAGTTTGGGATTTGTGCAGTTTAGGGATCATAAAGTTTGGGATTTGTGCAGTTTAAGGATCATAAAGTTTGGGATTTGTGCAGTTTAGGGATCATAAAGTTTGGGATTTGTGCAGTTTAGGGATTTGTGCAGTTTGGGGATCATAAAGTTTGGGGATTTGTGCAGTTTGGGGATCATAAAGTTTGGGATTTGTGCAGTTTAGGGATTTGTGCAGTTTGGGGATCATAAAGTTTGGGATTTGTGCAGTTTAGGGATTTGTGCAGTTTAGGGATTTGTGCAGTTTAGGGATCATAAAGTTTGGGATTTGTGCAGTTTAGGGATTTGTGCAGTTTAGGGATCATAAAGTTTGGGATTTGTGCAGTTTAAGGATCATAAAGTTTGGGATTTGTGCAGTTTAGGGATCATAAAGTTTGGGATTTGTGCAGTTTAGGGATTTGTGCAGTTTGGGGATCATAAAGTTTGGGGATTTGTGCAGTTTGGGGATCATAAAGTTTGGGGATTTGTGCAGTTTAGGGATCATAAACTTCGGGGATCATAAGTTTTGTTCATACACAGAGTAAACCAGTGTTGCAATTAACACTAGCACTAATTCGCCTACCCTGATTAAGATAAGTCAGTGGCTCCTCATTCACTTTGATAGCTGGCGAGGTGCAGGCGCACATGGATATGTTAAATTTGTCGCTGTGCAACAGAGGTGGCTGCTGCTGCTGCTGCTGCATGGACTCCGACTGTCTATTATCCATGCCAGAGAAGCTGGACGAATCTGTGGCAGCTTCATCGGTTGGCGGCAAAAACTTTCCAGGCGACAGCGACATGATGGCTTCGGACATGTTGAATGAGGAGGCAGCGAGATCGACGCCCAGGCCAGATAGGGAGCCCTCGAAGTTGGCCGCGAGGCCGTGGTCGATGTCGTCCATTTGCCACTCGCTCATGGCCTGCTGCTGCTGCTGTTGCTTGGTGTCGCCAAGATGTCGATTGGCATCGGAAACCAACCGCTGGGGCTTGGGATTAGCCAGGCTATTGATTGACTGGAATGTAATGGTTGGCATATTGCTTGTATAGCTAGTATTACATTTGATAACCTAATTTTAGCTACACAAACTTTACTTACATAAAAAATAAACTAGTCAAAAATAGATTTTTAAATATTTTTAAATATTTATAGATTATTTTTTTCATTTCTTGTTAAAGGCAGGGCACTTAACTTTAAATGACATTGTCATAGCTAGTAAAGACATAAATGTCTCGGCCCCTATTCTGCTGACTCTCCTAAATAGGCATATAAGCACATGGATATATATGCTGTCATAATATAGGCACATACTCATACAGGAGTCTACAGTAGTCTTTACTTTATTTATTTATTTTTAGACAGTTAGACATGTACACTTTACTAAGCTTAGGATTTGGTCTTCAATGGCACTAATTGTATGAGTAAATAGATCCACATTGAAATTTCAATCTAGCCTCAAATTAATACAGCTATAAACTTAGAATTAAGCCTAGGCTATTGGCATATCTAAGCATTATGCTAGACCACTAGGCTAGGCCTATACCCTTTCTCCTAAAGAATTTTCTTAGGGGCCTATAAAACTTTAGTAAAAGAATAAATAAAGTAAAAAGTTTTATCTTTATTATCTTGAATTCAAATCTACAAGAAATTAGGCTTAGTAATAAGGATAAAATAATGAAGCCTAGGCTTATTAGACTATTAGGGGCCTAATTACAATGTAATTATAATAACCAAATTTCTAAAAGCTACAAGTCTTAGCAATCAATAATATAGCTATGTTTGGGTAGGCCCTAGTTTAAACTGTTTAGTTATATACAATATAGCTAATCATTTTAATCCAAGCCTAAAAATTCTAATATTTGGTTGGCATTTTAAAGAATGGTAGTGGTAGGCCTATGGCTATCTAAAATTATATATAAATTAAAATAACTATATTTTATTTTTACCATATAATTATAAAGTAAGTTAAAAAAATACAAACAAAAATTTAGTAGGGCCTAGAGCCTTGCCTTGCCTAGGCTTTATTGACTAATTATTAAACACATTAATTTGTATTTCTGAAATCAATTATTTCTATTATATATTTTAACTATAACAATATAAATGTAATAGACAAATCCAAACCATTTTAAAAGTATGCATTTGATTGACAAATTTGACAAAGTAAGATTAATAGTTAATATCAATATCAAGGCCTAATTAAAAATGCAAATGATTTACAAAACAAAATCTCACGCCTGATAAAAACAAGTGTCAAGTAACAACATGCCAATACCCAGTCAGCAAAGTCTGCAGTGTACTTTTTCATGTTTATTGGAACTTTTAAGGATATGCAATAAATTTTGCATGTCTTTTAACTTACGCATATTTCAATACTTATACCTATGCAAATCTCGAGCTCTATTTAGGTACCGTAATATGTATCTTAATCTTAATGTTGTATTTGTTATACCGACTTGTTTCACATTTAAAATAAATGCAGTGATGAGCTATTGACAAGTCCGATTGCGATGCCAGCGCGGGCTCCACCCCAGCAGGGCTACACAATAAAACAAGTAGGTTTTCTAATAAGTTTTTGTAATGGGCTCATAAAATTACTGATTGAATCTGTTTCTTTTGCTGTCTTCTTTTACGCTCGTACTGTAGTGTTAACCGCGCAGCAATCCGACGTCGGCGCGACGCTACTGACGTCTATCGACTTTTACATTACATCGACGGATAACGACGTCATGCAAACGTCGGCTGAACAGGCCCAGTCGGTGTAATGCAAAATTTTTCAGTGACGTCGAGTAAACAAACAAACAGCCCTGCTGACTGTAGCAGCTCCTTGGAGGGGGAGTGGATGATGGTGTCTTTGAGCTGCGGGTTGATGGTGTAGGATTAGTTTCGGCTTCTCGGAACCGGTCGAGGGATTTATTACTGCATGAGACCATGCACTACGCATTGGTGTGTGTAAGTCTTCGAAGTTGGTGGTAGGTACCCAGGCGCTTTTCTTGATGCCGTAGTCATGCTCAAAACTCCTCTCGGATAGCGAAAGGGACTGGCCTAAGCTTCCGGAACACCGGTTTAGCTTCCGAGCTAAATTTTAACTCAAGCTTAACTTGAAGTCCTTGAGACATCATCCCAGTTCGTTTTTCCAGAGGTCCGGGAAACGACTTGACTTAGCTGCAGGGTGCATCCGGCGGAGGAGACCGCCCATTCCGCTAGCCCCTGGCGACCAATGACTTCCGTTGAAGTGATGTCACTCAGGGGGACCCGTCGGTCTCGCCTGCAGCGCGGTCCTCCTCACCAACGGTGGGGAAGAATTCAGCTCGTCCCGTGTCCCTGAGGTACCGGGCGAGCAGCGGGATGCTCTCGGGCCTGCAAACGTCGGAGAGAACCGGGTTTGGCCCGAGGTGAGTGAGCCTGGCCCTGGTGAAAACCGGGCAGTGGCAGATAAAGTGCTCGGCGTTCTCACTGCCTGAGCGGCAGAAGGGGCACCGCTCCTCGGGTACTTGGCCCTGAAGGAAGCGGTGGCGAGAGAAGCAGCCATGCCCGGAGAGGGCCATGCTAACTGCTCTGAGGTCTCTGCGGTTGAGCCTGAGGAGGGCTCTACGCAGGAGAGGAGAGGGGCAGGGAACGGAAGCACGGGATTGCCTACAATTCCGGGTGTCGTGCCACCTGCGGAGATGCTCGGAATCAGTCCAGCGCTTAACGTGGGAGTTGATCACCGAGGCGGGATTGGGGCCCCTTGGCCCGGCCCCAGCAGCGCGCCGGCGGAGCCAGCCTTGGCCAGCATGTTCAGCGCGCTCGTTGCCGAGGAAACCGGCGTGGCCCGGGATCAATCTGAGCTCCACCTGGTTGCCTAGCGCAAGCCCGTTGAGCTGGGTGTTGCAGTCCAGGACGGATCTGGAGCTGGTGGTGCTGCGGCAGAGGGCCCGAAGGGCTGTTTGTCTGTCAAAGTGAAAAAAAAATTTCCGTCCGCTAAGCTGCCTTCGGCGCAGCTCTGCCGCAGAGGAGCTGATGGCAGAGGTCCGGGAAATCCTACGCAAAATTTTGGCTGGCCTTTTGGCTTTTCCTATAAACGTGTGACCAGTTCAGCCTGTGGTCCAGGGTAATCTCTAGACATTTAGTCTGCTTGCAGAAGGGGATTTCCCTTCCGTAAAGCGTTAGCGGCCGAATCTGCCACTTGGTTCTGCTAGTGAACATAATCGCTGCCGTCTTAGTCTCAGAGAGCGCTTTAGACCACAACAACGATCCGCCCATTGCTCAGCGGCGTAAATGAAATTTTCAAGAAGGTCCCTGAATGTATCAGGGGACGGACGAGACGCCACCGCGGTGACATCATCCGCATATCCTACTTTCAGTGTTAACATTGCAGTGTTAAATTATTTGCAGTGTTAAATTATTTGCAGTGTTAAATTATTTGCAGTGTTAAATTATTTGCAGTGTTAAATTATTTGCAGTGTTAAATTATTTGCAGTGTTAAATTATTTGCAGTGTTAAATTATTTGCAGTGTTAAATTATTTGCAGTGTTAAATTATTTGCACCCTGGTCGTCGGACCCTGGTGCAAATAAATGCCGCTGCCTCCTGGTGACGCTGGAGCCCCCAGCGCTTGCCTCGGCCAACACGGAGAGCCGCGCCCTGGTGCTGCGGCTGCTAAGTGCGGCAGGACAGGAGGACGGCGTGGACAGCGAAGCGCCCGACGTCGCATTGAGCGGCGAAGGGAACGCAACCGGCGAGGACGAACGAAAGGCCGCCTTCGCCAGTCTGCTGGCAACCCTGACCCGCCGACCCCCGTCCAGTCGGCTCTGCCGGGTGGCGCCGGGGACCGTGAGGCCCACCAACATCGGGCCCCAGCCTTTACAAACCGCGCTCTAAGACTAGCCACCTTTAACTGCCGAACACTGAAGTCCGCCTGGAGAAGGGGCATGCTCGCACTGCTGGCATCTGACCTGCGGCTAGACCTCGTCATGCTGCAGGAGTTGTCAATCACTGCTGAGTCTGGACTTCACCGTGAAGAACTGGGGGCCGGCTGGACGCTGCACTACACGTCAGCGGACAGCAGAGGCCGCGGAGGAGTCGGCGCGCTCGTCGGACCACGGCTACGCGAGAGCGTCTGCTGCGTCAGCTTGTCAGCCCGACTGCTGCGCGTGGACGTGAGGCTGCGCCACTGCAATGCGCGGCTGTTCTGTGCGTACGCTCCCACGGCTGCCCATCAGCAGGAGGCACAGGAGTTCTTCGAGCGCCTGTCCGAGCAGCTCGAGTTGGTGGCGCACCGCGACACTGTGGTGGTGCTTAGTGACCTCAACGCCGTGGCACCGCGGTCCGAGCGCTGCCCGTTTGTGTCGCCACGCCAGAACGCCAACACCGCCGCGCTAGCGGACCTGATGGCGAGGCTCGACCTGGTGTCGGCCAACACGCGCTTCCGCAAACCACCCAACCGGCTGGCAACATTCGCCGGCTGCAAGCGAAGGAAACAGAATGCGCGAGGCCGACTCGCCACGACCCGCCTGGCACAGCTTGACCACATGCTGGTTCGACACCGCGAACGCAGTCAGCTGCAGAACTGTGACACAGTGGAACCCCTGGCTGTCCGGTCCGACCATCGCCTTCTCTACTGCGACCTGAGGTTCTCTGACCCGCTGTACAGGCCACCAAAACGCCCTAGGAGACGATTTTTCCGCGCCTTGCAAGACTACGCCAGGCGCCAGACTACGCCACCATCAGCTCAGCCATCACCACTGCCGCTGCTAAAACTCTGCCGCTTATGGAGCCCGCGTCACGGCAACTTCCGGTTTGGGCGAGCGACCCGGAGGTCTGAGAGGCCCGCCGCACAGTCGAGCAGCTGCGACGAGCCAGGCAACCGACATCCGATGCCGAGAAAGCCCTGGCAGACGCCTACGCTAGTCGACAGCAAGCCGCTGTTGACGACGCAATCAGGGCAGTCGCCTCCGTTGGGCCTGAACGGCAGAACAGGGTCGTCTGGCCGGTCGTGAACGCCCTAACCGGTCGCAAAAAGAAGACGGCGCTCAACCTGGCTGGCGACACGGCCGAAGAGCGCAGAAACGAGCTGCGCACCTTTTTCGCCGCCATTGTCAACGCGCCGCCGCCGACTCTGCCGAACGAGATGCCGCTGCCCCCCGAGGTGGCGCTGCCGTGGCAGGAGGACTTCGACACCCGTCCTGTGACCAGCACCGACGTCGTGGAATTCGCCCGCAAGGCTCCGGGAGGCCGCGCCCCCGGCCCGGACGAGGTCCCCGTCGAGGCGCTGCGAGTCACAAGGGTTGCCACTGAGGTGGCCCGCGTGATGAACGGCGTCCTGGCGGGAGGCCCCGCGCCCCGCGAATGGACCCAGGCCAACATCGTCGGCATCCCGAAGAAGCCGGGCACTACACGAAAGGAGGAGCATCGTGGAATCTCGCTCATGTCCTGTACCGCGAAGCTGTTCAACCGGGTGCTATTAGCACGGTTACAGCCCGTGCTGAACTTGTTCCTGCGGTACGAGCAGAACGGGTTCCGCCCACGGCGCGGTACGGTGACGCAGATCCTGGCCCTCCGCCGCATCATCGAGGAGGCGCGCATCCACCAGTCAAGCCTTATCGTCATCTTTGTTGACTTCCTCAAGGCCTTCGACTCGGTGGCGCGCGGCGCGCTGCCTCACGTGCTCCGTGCCTACAACGTGCCGCAGCAGCTGATCTCCGCCATCATGGCGCTGTATCAGGACACCACCGCCGCGGTAGCGACGCCAGACGGACCGTCGGACCTGTTTAGCACGACGTCCGGAGTGCTACAGGGTGACACTCTGGCGCCCTTTCTCTTCGTGCTGGTGATGGACTGGGTGCTCAGGACCGGCCTGCCGACATCAGAGGACGGCTTTCTGCTGCAAAGGCGCACCAGTAGACGGCATCCGGAGAAGAAACTGTCTGTCCTTGGCTACGCGGACGACCTTGCCCTGCTGTCTTCGACGGCCGAAGGCGCCCAACGGCTGCTGGACGGCTTGACTGCGGCGGCGGCGAGGGTCGGTCTCGTCATCAACGCCAGGAAGACCGAGGTGCTGACGGTGCAGCATGATCTACCCGCCGAGATTCGACTTCGAGACGGCGACGGCCCCGGGACGGCGCTCCCGAAGTGCCTTCAGTTCGTCTACCTCGGCAGACTGGTGCCGGACGTCGGTGACGACCTAGCGAGACGGCGCGGCAAGGCCTGGGCTGCCTTCCGATCTGTGCGGGCGGTGCTGCTCTTCGAGGCCCTGTCCGACGGCGCCAGGTCCCAGCTGTTCCAGGCGGTTGTTGAGACCGCCCTGCTGTACAATGCTGAGACCTGGACGCTGACCGGGGCGCTTGAGGCTCAGCTCGACGCGGACATGCGGCCCTAGTCCGCGCCGCTTTCGGCGCCCGCCGCGGCCCTGGCAGCGAGACAACCGAGTCCCTGTACAAGCGCACAGGCCTGACGCGGCCTTCTGCCCTGCTGAGTCAGCGGCGCCTGCGGCTGGCCGGACAAGTCACCCGGGCCGAAGCTTACTGCCCAGAGCCGCTGCAGGACGTCCTGCTGTGGACACCGCAGGGACCGCGCAGGCGTGGCCAGGGACGATCAGCCCGCTACGTCGACCGCCTTTTTGAAGATGCGCGAGCACCCAGCCAGGCAGCCGGTGTGAAGCACATTAGAGACCTAGCTCTGAAACGCGCGATTTGACGCTCCCCCCTTTTGGCCACTTCTGTGGCTGGCGTAGGGCGTAACTATTATTATTATTATTAGAATGAGGTCAAGCCGAGCATCCCGAAGGACCTCGTCGATGACCATATTCCAGAGAACCGGCGGTTCCCGAAGGCCCCGACCGCGCTGATGGCAGGTTTGCTGGGTGGTATACCAGTAGGGGTTTTTTTTCCTGCGGGATGGGGCAGGGGTCGCTGTGGTTCCTTTTGGCCCGTCAGCACCCTCGCCCTCCCGAGGTTCTCTCTTCGCAGGTGGCCGGTGGCCGTCTTCCTTCTCTCATGTCCCGTTATCGCCGTCGCCGCTCATTGCGGCGTTGGTTGCGAGCTCGTCGGGCCTCTGCGGAGGGCCCAGGTGCTCGTGCGGGCTTGTCGCCGATGGGGCGGCACTGCAGGCGCCAGAATCACCGGCTGCAGTTGCCGGGGTCCCGGCTTCAGCGGGATGATTAGGGGCGGTGAATGCCATGGCTGAAAGCGGGAACGAGTGAGCAGAGTCACAAAGTGAAGGAAGAAAGAAATAAAATGTTTCGTCCCTTTGTCGGCGATAAAAGCCGACATGGGTTGCTTAAATTTATAATTCAGTAGATAGGGACAGGACGATATTTTTGAGATTTGGATAAAAATTCTCATTAAATATAAGTAGAGGAGTAGATTTGTATGTTCAAAAAAATTTCCGGATCGACAAGATCGCACACATTTTTCACATTAGCTTCTATGGTCACATAATTGGTTAATGAGTGCCCATCTTGTGTATATGATCTTTGGTTTATACTATACATTGAGATTCCCAACTACTTTGTGGCAGTCCGGCCTAGCAGATTCAAGCGGGGCACCTGTGTGACTGTGCACTGTTGGGATGTCGTACTCAGCACATGAACCAGGTAGTGTCGTTTTCCCGACTAAATTCCCTAGTTCAGGCAAGTTGTGTCGCCGGCAGCCTCTTCCAGAAATATCCACCGATGAAGTTGCCGTTCTTTGCAGTGTCGACTTCAATTTTGAGAGCCTCACGTTGAGTTTAAATCGACACGTTCAGCTTCGGCGGGTCGTCCTTAGTACGAGCCATGGCATGTATGAGCACGTGCTCCTGATCGGCCAATTGTTACACTGGCTTCTTGTTAGTTTAGTTTCCGGGATTGATTGCTGGCGATATCGTACTGATCCTTCATGAACGCCACGATCTGGTCCATCAAAAGTTATCGTTGACGTACTTGGGTGGAGTCTGCTCAGCAGCAAGTTTTCAGCAGTTTTTAGGTAGTTAGCGTCCGATTCGTCAGAAATCATTCCTCCGGCATTGAGTTTGATCAGATGGTTTGATCATGACTTACTCGGTCATATGTTTGGAGTAACTTGATGCCTCTCTCAGCGAACTGTCGTTGCAGAGTAGTGTTGTCCTCCTTGCGACGCCAGCGACGCCAGAAAAACCGCCCGTCGTATCTTTGGGTAAATGATCGACGAACAGAATATCCCAAATTATCAATGTAGTTCAGGCCGTTGAGAATTTTGCTCGGCAGCATATATATATCGGCACGACATATTGAGCATGCAAATGTATGCACTGTAAGTTCATTACTTCTATGGTGTAGTAAGCTACACGTAAGCTCCAGTACAGGTATTTTCACCTTAGAAAGATAATTTTACATTGTCGCCGTTTTTTTTCTGCGACAAAATTACTTGTAGGTAGTATACGTCCTTGCTCAGTTGTTTCGGACATGAATCAGGCCATGATTGATATATTTATCAAATGCAATGGACCAAAGCAAAGATCATCCGAGAGATCTCAGTTCTTATTGATGTAGCTATATACGTTTTAATAAATAGAGTCTATGATAGATTGAGTCGCATGCATTCATTTTGTATATCAGTCGTCAGGCCAGACATATCTTATACTACAATATTAGTAAATGTATTTAGTCAAGGACCACTAGAGCACGAGCCCTGGGAAATCTGCGGTTACAATAATCTCAGATATAATAAGCTGCATTGATTGAAAACGCATAGTATGCATTGATAATTGTACCTGAGGGAATTGCACGTGCAGGATGAAGGAATCGTTGAAAAGCTACCTGTGTATCTCGCTATTGGGCAAGCCATCCTTGGCCTATAAGCTAGCTGGCCTAGGCTGGATATTGAAGCTTAAGAAGCTTAAAATAAAAAGCAAGCAACGACTATAGGCCTTCTCCAATTTGCAAGTCTAATTAGTACTTAAATTCCAACTAAATTGCTTCAAGCTCTGCTAAAAGTGCATGTACAGACTAGCAAGCTACACATACACCTGCAAAGAGGGCATCATTATTCGCAAACTATATAACTTCGTCTACTGCAATCAATTTGCTGTGAGTAAATTATACGCTTTCGAACAAACAGGCCAAGTTAGAATAGTGGTATAGTATACATAATAGTTTAACAAAAATGGTTGAAAATTATCCAATGTGACTCAAGCTGGAACTGGTTTGGACAGGAATGCAGAGCCGCGATATAGGAAATCCTTTTGTGGAGATCCTCCTACGGGAAACCCACCGACGGGAAATCCTCCAGCGGGAAATCCTCCAACGGGAAATCCTCCTACGGGAAACCCACCGACGGGAAATCCTCCAACGGGAAATCCTCCAGCGGGAAATCCTCCAACGGGAAATCCTCCAGCGGGAAATCCTCCAGCGGGAAATCCTCCAGCGGGAAATCCTCCAACGGGAAATCCTCCAGCGGGAAATCCTCCAGCGGGAAATCCTCCAGCGGGAAATCCTCCAACGGGAAATCCTCCAACGGGAAATCCTCCAGCGGGAAATCCTCCAACGGGAGACCCTGCTACGGGAACCCCTAGCTCCTACGGGAAATCCTCCAGCGGGAAATCCTCCAACGGGTGACCCTGCTACGGGAACCCCTAGCTCCTACGGGAAATCCTCATACGAAAATCCTCCTGCGGGAAATCCTCCTGCGGGAAATCCTTCTGCGATAAACCCTGGCTCCTACGGAAACCCACCTGAGGGAAACGCTCCAACGGGAAATCCTCCAAAAGGGAAATCCTCCTGCGGGAAATCGTCCTACGGGAAATACTTCTGCTGTAAACCCTCACACTGGAAATCCCTCAGTGGGAAATCCTCCAGCGGCAGACCCTCATCAATGACCATCTCTTGGTATGACAATTATTCGTTTAATTGCTTCATAACTTAAGAAATTATAACTTTCTTTTTACTGTAGTTATAAGCCAGGAAGCGTATTTCTTCGGCTATATATATATGCTTCAATACCCACACAGAAGCGTGCTAGTTATAGACGTGCCCAGATATAGGGTGCCAGCCTAACAAATGGATCAGGCGAGCGTGTATGAGTGTAAAAATAATTCAACATGACAACGAACTGTAGAGTCTGAAAGCATCCAATTAAGTTTGCTAGCCAGTATAGTTTTTTCTCACCGAATACACAGCTCGGTTTCGGAAGCTTGTGTTGTGACTGTGAAACATGTAATGTATAGTAAGGCCAACTACTCTTTAGCGAATGTTCGACTCAAGGCCACGTGTAATGATCAAGGTCGTTAGCACTCGGCAGTTAGTTGACACCTAGCACAGAATTTTGTAATTTATACAGGGCCATAGAATGTTATTAATTGTAGGTCACGTGATCTGCCGTTTCATCTGACAGGGCGCTATTTCATCTGAAAGAGTGCGATTTCATCTGATAGGGCGCCATTTTATCTGACAAGCGCCATTTCATCTGACAGGGCTCCATTTCATCTGAAAGAGTGCGATTTCATCTGATAGGGCGCCATTTCATCTGACAAGCGCCATTTCATCTGACAGGGCTCCATTTCATCTGAAAGAGTGCGATTTCATCTGATAGGGCGCCATTTCATTTGACAGGGCGCTATTTCATTTGACAGGGCGCTATTTCATTTGACAGGGTGCCATTTCATTTGACAGGGTGCCATTTCATTTGACAGGGTGCCATTTCATTTGACAGGGTGCCATTTCATTTGACAGGGTGCCATTTCATTTGACAGGGTGCCATTTCATTTGACAGGGCGCCATTACATCTGACAGGCGCCGTTTCATTGACAGGTTGCTATTTCATCTGATGGGGAGCCATTTCATTTGACGTGGCAAAATCAGGCAACCGTTTTCGAGCCAGCTGCGGCAAATAAAAAGTAATCATTGCTCTTTGAAAAATTCCGCACAATTGCCTTTCTAAGGAAGTTTCTCTCCTATTGACTGAATTTCCATTGTATAGGGAGGATAAAATGAAAAAGAAGTCGTCTTCCCGTTTCAATAGACTCTTTCGTGAGCTGATGAACAATTTTAGATTTCCACATGCCCATGGGCCCGTGCCTGTGCCGAGAACCGCCAGACAATACCCCCACGACTCCGCCTCTGCGACAAGAAATCGGCCCGGCGGAGGCGGCAGCAGCCGGGACCGCTCTGATTTCAGCTGTCGATGACAGCAACGAAGAGTCGCGCAGTCGACGGTCGAGCAAGTATTGTCGGCAAACATCGACGGAAGGGTCTGGCCAACGTTTTATTGATGCATGTACAATGTCCTATAATGTAGTTTCAGATCCCCCTCACAAGTGGCAACGTGAGTCGGAGAGGATCTCGATCAATAAGTATCAATTTCATATTTTCCTCATAAATCTATAAGTTCCATTGTTTATTCAATGCTATGACTTTTATGCTCATAATGAGCATGGGGCGCAGACAAGATTTTCTATTGGGGGTACTATTGTACGCGGGGTGCCAGCACCAAGGGGCGCCAGCACCAAGGGGCGCCAGCACCAAGGGGCGCCAGCACCAAGGGGCGCCAGCACCAAGGGGCGCCAGCACCAAGGGGCGCCAGCACCAAGGGGCGCCAGCACCAAGGGGCGCCAGCACCAAGGGGCGCCAGCACCAAGGGGCGCCAGCACCAGGGGCGCCAGCACCAGGGGGTGCTAAATCGCCGTGAATTTTTGCCAGCTTAGCTATCATAGGAGGCGCAGCCCACTTTGCCCTCCCCCTGGCTACGCCCCTGATACGAACTGGAAGGGTGGCGGCCTTAAGAATCAGGATTGAATGCGCAGACTGCAACTCGCTAACTGACCCCTCAAAAACGCAATCTCCAGGTGCCCAACAGCTTCAGTCACGGAGCTGCCAGCATTCGGGCAGATTCCCGACAGCCTGCCGGAGGACGCGCGACGCGAACTCAAGACCTTGGAGGGCTTGGTCATTAGCGGCTTCCTGTCGTTGGAAAAGTACCAAGAGATTAGCTCGGCGATCATCGAAGCCGAGGCGGATGCCGATTAGCCGCTAATAACGATAGTGACTCTCCCTTGGACCAATTTATGAGCAAAAGCAATCTTCTTGAGGGACCTCTGACAGTAAAAAAATATACATTTCGCTAAAAGCCAGTTGAAATTTTTCAGACTGTTAGCACTAATTCTGCTCGAGGTGCACTCACAAGGTTATCAAGCTATTATTTTTAAAATGCTACCCGGAGACGGGCAAGCAAGCAAAGTTCCGAAAAATTGCAGCTGCTCCTGTCTCTGTGGTGTTTTTTTTCCAGACGGATTTGTCTATGGCCAAATCCTAAACAGCGCTGTGCGAAACAGCAATTTTTTGCGAAATTTCGAGTGCAAAGCTGTGAGTGCACCTTGCGATGCAGCGGTCTTCTGCTTCAGTTGTCTTACGAAGATGTATAGCACTTCACAAAGATTTGTACATTTCTAATCTGAACTTTCGAAGAATTACTTCGAAATTAATTCAAGTGAACCGTTCCTGTATCTTACGAGTAGTTTAGCACGTTCATAAAAAATCAAAAAATAATTTTTTACCCTTACTACATACTACTCAGCCTAACAATTAGCAGCATGCGGTTTGAACTGAAATAAAGAAAGAAATCGTCCTCAAACTGACATGATACTTCTTTTTCTGCAACTAGTAATCTGTTACAATACTAGTACTGCGATTGCATCTGCTTTATTTTAAATATTATAGAATGCAAATTCGATAAATTAACAACTAACCAATGAACTAAAGATGAAACTTATCAACGCGCATTGGGAGGCTGGTGAATCGGCTGCTCTTAGACTAGCAGCGCCATGTAGCAAAAGCACTGAGTCTCACGACTCACACATGCCATTTTTAGAGTGCATATGTTCTTAAGCTACTTTCAATTCAGTAGTATCATCCTTTCAGACTTTTTATTATATATTTCTCTGCCCCCAATTTTATTGCCGGCCGTCCTGACTTGGGGTGGGGGAGGGGGTAAAGCTGCCATGTACATTATCTTGCCGCACTGGCTAATGTACATTGTTCCCGCGCTGATAACAAAGTGTGTCACGTGATTCTCTCTCCCTTCCACCCTTCCACCCCGCCGCCTAAATTTTTATTGCCTTCCTTGGTATTCCAGCCTAGAACTGCTATGATATGCACATTGCAGTGGTGCTGGCTAATGTACAATATTATGGATGAACCAATTAGAAAGTTGTTTACGTCTACAAGCTTTTTTGGGTTCAAAACCTAATCGAGTCATCATACTAACTGGCGGCTCAACTAGTTATCTTAGTATCTGGTTGGGGAAAATAGCTACAAATTTCTAGCACTTGCTACTGAATGGGAAGTAGCATAAAACATGTGTGGAAAAATTCGGTTGCTAAATCAAGCGGCAGCGGATTCGGCCTCCTTGCCAACGTAGAAGCTCTGCCGGAGACCCAGCATGCCAGGCTGATATTTCGGCGGCGGCTGGGCCACCTCCGGCCGCAGGTCGGTCAGCATGCAGCGCTCGCGGAAGGCGGCCAGCTGGTTGCGAAATTTGGCCCGTTCCCGGCGGCGCTTGGTCTGGCCGGGGCCTTTCAGGTAGGCCGGCGGCGATCGGCGCTTAAGCTGCAGCAGCCGGCCGCCCATGTAGTAGGTGGCCAGGTCCCGCAGCCGTTCAGCGCCGTCCGAGTCTACGTCGTCCGAGGCGTCCTCGGAGCCGCTGTCGGCGCCGCGCACCTGACCATCAGAGGGTGAGGCGAGCACCCGTGGCCGATCGCCGACGAATTCGACAACGTGCAGGCGCTCCCGATCGGCCAGGTGCTGAAACGATTCCTGCTGGCGTAGGATGCGAAAGAAGGCGCGCATGATGGCCTTGTAGTTGACGCTGCCTTCCACCTGAGGTTGTGGGGGGAGAGGGAGGGGTATCACGATGGCTGCAACAGAGCACTTACGGTGGCTGGATGGATAGATATAGATAGATAGATAGATAGATAGATAGATAGATAGATAGATAGTTAGATAGATAGATAGATAGATAGATAGATACTAGACAGGCAGACAGTCCTGACCTTAGCGTACAGATCCTCAATGCCGATGACCCGGCAGACCTCCTTGATGAGCCGGTGGCAGCGTAGGCCGTAGCCGGGCTCCTTGGGCAGGGCCACCACGCTAGTGGCCAGGTGCTTAGCGTATCCCGGATGCCACAGAGTCCGGCCGCCGTCGCGCAAATCAAAGAACTCCAGCCGCTGGCCAGCCCTGCTGTTGGCTTTGCGCAGGGCGGCCTGTCTGTTAGGCGACTTGCTGACCGCGTAGCCACCCAGGCCGCGCCGGTTGCCGGTGACCACCATGACCGAGAAGCTGGGGTAGCGGCCGAACGTGGCCGTCATGTGCGACACCATTCGAAACTCCACGATTCGCGATTCGAATCCGTCGAACGCGTAGTCCAGCACCGGCTGCGGCGGCTCGATCCGCTGGCCGCCCATCTGCGGGGTTGCGGCGCGAGGGTGTTTATTGACTGCCCTATCCCTTTAAGTTGCAACTATAGTACTGTAGTTACTATAGTAATAACTGGATGGGCCATTTGGGATAGCGATATTTGCCAGCTAGACATTTTCAGCTTGAAATTTACCAGCTAGACATTTGCCAGCTAGAGATTATTCAGCTAGACATTTGCCAGCTAGAGATTATTCAGCTAGACATTTGCCAGCTAGAGATTATTCAGCTAGACATTTGCCAGCTAGAGATTATTCAGCTAGACATTTCCAGCTTGAAATTTACCAGCTAGATATTTGCCTGCTATAAATTTGCCAACTGGAGATTATTCAGCTAGACATTTGCCAGCTAGAGATGATTCAGCTAGACATTTCCAGCTTGAAATTTACCAGCTAGATATTTGCCTGCTATAAATTTGCCAACTGGAGATTATTCAGCTAGACATTTGCCAGCTAGACTGGATTTAGTTATGTGCAAGTTTAACTCACGAGTCAATTGAATGTATGGGCTCTACAGCTACATATACAGCCTAGTTAGGTCTTGACATAGAAAACAGACACCCACCTGACCGCCGGACCAGCCGCGCAGCAGAGGCGGCTGCTTCAACCTGCCCCGCTTCTTGCCCTGCTTGTTTCGCATCTCCAGAATTCTTTCATTGTATTTCTCCATGTCGAACTGGCCAGGCTCCGGGCGTTTCAGCAGGCCTTTGCTGTCTGTGAGGCGGCCCTGCAGCACCGGGATGACCAGGCCCTGGGTGTTCACGCCCAGCTGCTGGCCCCGGTTCAAGTCAATACGGGGCCGGGTGACCCGGCGCTTGCCTCGGCTTCGCTTTTTCTTCTGGCCGGGCGCGCCGGTGACACCGATCCACAGGCGGTCGGAGTCGTACAGGTTGCGAGTGAAGACGCTGGAGCAGCGGCTTAGCACTAAACTGGACTGTTTAACTGCACTGAATGCGCCGGCTGAGGGTGCCGAGGCTCGGGATACAAGGCTGCTCAATGCTGTGCTCAGCGAGCGGAGCATTTCACCGGCTGCAATAGCGATATTAACATAACAGGCCTTAAGTAGGATCTTACGATACAATAGAATTAAAAACCATATTCAGTAAAACCTAAACACCCGATTTGAAAATCGAAATACCCAATTTAAAAACCATATTTAATAGAATCTAAACACCCATTTGAAAGAATCTAAACACTCATTCGATAGAATCGAAACACCCCATCTGAAAGAATCTAAACACTCATTCGATAGAATCTAAACACCTATTCGATAGAATCTAAACACCCTATTCGATAGAATCTAAACACCTATTCGATAGAATCTAAACACCCTATTCGATAGAATCTAAACACCCATTCTATAGAATCTAAACACCCTGTTCGATAGAATCTAAACACCCCATTCGATAGATTCTAAACACCCCATTCGATAGAATCTAAACGCCCTATTCGATAGAATCTAAACACCCATTCTATAGAATCTAAACACCCTGTTCGATAGAATCTAAACACCCCATTAGATAGAATCCAAACACCCATTCTATAGAATCTAAACACCCTATTCGATAGAATCTAAACACCCCATTAGATAGAATCCAAACACTCATTAGATAGAATCTAAACATCCCATTCGATAGAATCTAAACATCCAATTCGATAGAATCTAAACACTCATTAGATGGAATCTAAACACCCATTAGATAGAATCTAAACACCTATTCTATAGAATCTAAACACTCATTCGATAGAATCTAAACACCCTGTTCGATAGAATCTAAACACCCCATTCGATAGATTCTAAACACCCCATTCGATAGAATCTAAACGCCCTATTCGATAGAATCTAAACACCCATTCTATAGAATCTAAACACCCTGTTCGATAGAATCTAAACACCCCATTAGATAGAATCCAAACACCCATTCTATAGAATCTAAACACCCTGTTCGATAGAATCTAAACACCCCATTAGATAGAATCCAAACACCCATTCTATAGAATCTAAACACCCTATTCGATAGAATCTAAACACCCCATTAGATAGAATCCAAACACTCATTAGATAGAATCTAAACACCCCGTTCGATAGAATCTAAACATCCCATTCGATAGAATCTAAACACTCATTAGATGGAATCTAAACACCCTGTTCGATAGAATCTAAACACCCCATTAGATAGAATCCAAACACTCATTAGATAGAATCTAAACACCCCGTTCGATAGAATCTAAACATCCCATTCGATAGAATCTAAACACTCATTAGATGGAATCTAAACACCCATTAGATAGAATCTAAACATCCCATTCGATAGAATCTAAACACTCATTCGATAGAATCTAAACACCCTCAATTTTATGCAAGCACTATATGTGATGAAAATGAAGAGTGCGAGCACTTTAATAAATCATAAGCGAAACAGAAGACTTAGTAGACACTGGCCGTGTGTATATGCAGAATTGCATTGAAATTAATTTTTTTAGTTTAATAAGGTAAATAATAAACATATTTAATCAGCCAATAAAATAGATTAACAAAAAACTTATCTGCACACAATTAGAATATATATATATATAGAAGGGACGTCAAAAAAGTAAGGAGGCGCTGAACTTTAGTAAATAGGCGACTATTATTTGCAAGCTATAGTAAGCATCATTACTTATTATCACGAGTAAGTCATTTTTTGTATGCAGGTATATATTACACAGATTAACAACTGTACCCCATTGACAAGTGAAAATATAACTGAGAATTGAATTAACGAATGATATAATTTATAATAAATAGTTAGTAACGAGTGAGATGTCAACTAATGAACTCAAAAAAATAATAAAGTGAATTGAAAAATAGAAAATATGTTACATCATTGAGTAGACATCTATTGGATACTTGCAGTGTTGAATTGACACGAAATTCTATGTAGATATTGTCACTGATACTACTGAATGCCTTGCATGAGTAGTATGGATCGGACAATAGTAAATTTCTTAAATTCACGTTTGCAACGAAATCAAGAACTAGCGAGTGAAGAGTGTATTGATGCGCAAGGAAACACCGTTCAATAAAAAAACGCGAAATCATTAAAGTACAAAAATAGAGTTAATAGTCAATATGTAAGCAAGTTAGTTTAGAGACGGCAAGGATCAAAGGAATACAATTTATCAATCGTCAATAATTAAGGATTTAACTTCAATTTTCATGTGAGACAAATGAATCTACAAAATCACGGAGGCGCGAGGGCAAAGGACTAACTAACTGAGTACTGTACACAAGGATGTAATCAGCTATGCAGCCGGCCCTACTTGATCGCTAGTTCGTCGAATTTTCGAAGTAGATCGTCTCGGTCTTTGTCTCGCTTGCGCTCCCTGGAATAATAATAATAATGATTGATTACACCTGCCCTAATGGCCAGCTGTGCAACCGACAGCTCAGCCGCAGCTATTGCGCGGCGCATCTGAAGGCTGCGTACGGCTGCTCAGTCCAAGGACTAGGGGGTCGCCATATCCAGCCTCAATTACCCCAGCTAATGCTGGCACCCATTTTACAGCTGGGTGAACTGAAGCAATGCAGAGTTAAGTGTCTTGCTCAAGGACACAAATTTCTCCGAGTGGGTCGAGAATCGAACCCCCGACCTTTCAGTTGTGAGTCCGACGCTCTAACCACTAGGCTGCAACCCCCTTGAGCTATGAGAGGCTGCAACCCCCTTGAACTATGAAAGGCTGCAACCCCCTTGAAATATGAAAGGCTGCAACCCCCTTGAAATATGAGAGGCTGCAACCCCCTTGAAATATGAAAGGCTGCAACCCCCTTGAAATATGAAAGGCTATAACCCCCTTGAACTATGAAAGGCTGCAACCCCCTTGAAATATGAAAGGCTGCAACCCCCTTGAAATATGAGAGGCTGCAACCCCCTTGAAATATGAGAGGCTGCAACCCCCTTGAAATGAGAGGCTGCAACCCCCTTGAAATGAGAGGCTGCAACTCCCTTGAAATGAGAGGCTGCAACCTCCTTGAAATGAGAGGCTGCAACCCCCTTGAAATATGAGAGGCTGCAACCCCCTTGAAATGAGAGGCTGCAACCCCCTTGAAATGAGAGGCTTCAACCCCCTTGAAATGAGAGGCTGCAACCTCCTTGAAATGAGAGGCTGCAACCCCCTTGAAATATGAGAGGCTGCAACCCCCTTGAAATGAGAGGCTGAAACCCTGGAAAGATGCGGTAAGTAATGCTTGCAGGAGGGGGTGCCATCAGCGCTATCAGAGTTTCTACGATTCACTCCGTTAAAAAAAAAAGCTTCAACTCACTTTTGTCGTTCAGCCTTGTAGGCATTGGTGAGATCGTCAAACAGCTTCGTATTCATCTCCATAAAGCCTTTAAGCACATTGTACACCAGGGCTACAATAGTCTGGTTCCAGTGCTCGCGCGAGATTCTATACAGAGCAGGGAACAGGATAGGCATCAGTACTTCGTTGTTCTCTTCAACTAGCGACATTATGTACTCATTGTTCCAGTAGAACAGAGACCGCTCGGCAACCTGAAGGTAAAGATCAGAGCAGCTCAGCGGTAAAACGCGTCCGACAGACTCTCTCTCTCTCTCTCTCTCTCTCTCTCTCTCTCTCTCTCTCTCTCTCTCTCTCTCTCTCTCTCTCTCTCTCTCTCTCTCTCTCTCTCTCTCTCTCTCTCTCTCTCTCTCTCTCTCTCTCTCTCTCTCTCACATCAGGGTTGACAATCATCTTCTCCGACCCATCCCAATGGTCCTTCCTTTTCACCCATCTACGGTCTGGCTCGCCAACGAGATTGCTAAAAACTTTGATAAGCTACAAAATAAAGCAGGCTCCCGCATACTGCCCGCTTTTACACGGCAACGTAACTTACAGAGCCTCCTGGCTCCCAATAAATTTAAGTCTCAGCCAGGAAACCATTGAATCATTTTAATTGAAGTACAATATTTATTCACTTTGTCATTTATTTTATCCAAACTACTTGATTGTACGCACAAATATCGATTTTTATGCTCCTACCTCCAATACCGGCATTTCATCTAATCGTATAGTACTTCGAAAAAAGCATTTTTTATAATAAATATACTGTCGATTGAAATGAATGGTGAAAAGCCTCTGGGTCAAGTTAGAGCTAGACAAAACAGGGTATTTAATATTTGCCAGTATAGCAAAGAAGCCTAACCTACAATACTTTGATCCTAATAATTCCTTTCTTAAAGGAGCCCCAGAAGACAAAATGAAGCAACTGCAGTGAACAAAACTTATTTATTATTAGCTAATTAAGCTACTAATAGTAGACAGAAAGAATTAATATTCTTTACTTTAAAAGATAACAAGACACTTTGCACCTTAAGAATATGCACAATTTGCTCACCTGAAAGTGCGAACTGCTCACAGACTTGGCAATCTGTTTGAACAGAGGCCGCATAATTTTCTCAAACTGAGCGGGCTCGATAACATCGAGAATCTCCTCAATTTCTCCTAGGAACATGATCTCCTTGGAGCTCACTGTTCTAGGCCAGAATTTGAGCAGTCCGAGCACCACCTGCTCGGTGAGGCTGGAGTCCTTCTCAAGGAACTGCACAACGCAGTAGGCCAGCTGCGCGTGAAACATGCCCAGGGATTTGGCCTTGTGCAGCGGCATCAGCACCTTCACTAGGAACTGCTTGTGCTCGGCCTTCAGAGGCAGGGCGAACCCGTTGATGATGCTGCCCAGAATCTCCAGCAATTCGCCTACGCCATTAAACATTTCAGTCTCGTAGATGAAGCGCAGAAATATGTTATTAATCTGCTTGCGTATGAAAGCTCGAAGCCCGAGAAATTTGCCATAGATTCGGTGCAGCACCGTCTTCAGGAAATCGCGCTCGCGCGGATCCTCGCTGTCAAATAGCTCGAGCAGCTGCGGGGCATTGATAATTGCAACTACTCACTGATTGCAGGCCGGTCTGGATTCATTGATATAACTACTCACTGATTGCAGCCCGGTCTGGATTCACTGCAACTACTCACTGATTGCAGGCCGGTCTGGATTCACTGCAACTACTCACTGATTGCAGCCCGGGTCTGGATTCACTGCAACTACTCACTGATTGCAGGCCGGTCTGGATTCACTGCAACTACTCACTGATTGCAGTCCGGTCTGGATTCATTGCAACTACTCACTGATTGCAGCCCGGTCTGGATTCATTGCAACTACTCACTGATTGCAGCCCGGTCTGGATTCACTGCAACTACTCACTGATTGCAGCCCGGTCTGGATTCACTGCAACTACTCACTGATTGCAGTTCGGTCTAGATTCATTGCAACTACTCACTGATTGCAGTCCGGACTGGATTCATTGCAACTACTCACTGATTGCAGTCCGGTCTGGATTCATTGATATAACTACTCACTGATTGCAGGCCGGTCTGGATTCACTGCAACTACTCACTGATTGCAGTCCGGTCTGGATTCACTGCAACTACTCACTGATTGCAGTCCGGTCTGGATTCACTGCAACTACTCACTGATTGCAGGCCGGTCTGGATTCACTGCAACTACTCACTGATTGCAGCCCGGGTCTGGATTCACTGCAACTACTCACTGATTGCAGGCCGGTCTGGATTCATTGCAACTACTCACTGATTGCAGCCCGGTCTGGATTCACTGCAACTACTCACTGATTGCAGGCCGGTCTGGATTCATTGCAACTACTCACTGATTGCAGCCCGGTCTGGATTCACTGCAACTACTCACTGATTGCAGGCCGGTCTGGATTCACTGCAACTACTCACTGATTGCAGCCCGGTCTGGATTCACTGCAACTACTCACTGATTGCAGGCCGGTCTGGATTCACTGCAACTACTCACTGATTGCAGGCCGGTCTGGATTCACTGCAACTACTCACTGATTGCAGTCCGGACTGGATTCATTGCAACTACTCACTGATTGCAGTCCGGACTGGATTCATTGATATAACTACTCACTGATTGCAGGCCGGTCTGGATTCACTGCAACTACTCACTGATTGCAGTCCGGTCTGGATTCATTGCAACTACTCACTGATTGCAGTCCGGTCTGCAACCGGTCTAGACTTATCAAGAATCTATACACCCGAAAGCCTTACCTGCAGAACAAATCTCTGATCAATGTATTTCTTAGCCACGGATGGTTGAAAGTCGGGCGATTCCAAAACGCGCAAAAAGAATTCGTACACAAACTGAAAAATTAAAGTTAAAAGCAAAAGTTTAGTTTAGTTTATTGTTAAAAAGCGGAAATCATAGAAAATGGCTGCAGGTAAAGGGAAATTTTCTGGTCAATTAAATGGCGATTCCTAATGAAGTGAGAGAGGGCGATTCCTAATGAAGTGAGAGAGGGCGATTCCTAATGAAGTGAGAGAGGGCGATTCCTAATGAAGTGAGAGAGGGCGATTCCTAATGAAGTGAAAGAGGGCGATTCCTAATGAAGTGAGAGAGGGCGATTCCTAATGAAGTGAGAGAGGGCGATTCCTTATGAACTGAGGGAGGGCGATTCCTTATGAACTGAGGGAGGGCGATTCCTTATGAACTGAGGGAGGGCGATTCCTTATGAACTGAGGGAGGGCGATTCCTTATGAACTGAGGGAGGGCGATTCCTTATGAACTGAGGGAGGGCGATTCCTAATGAACTGAGGGAGGGCGATTCCTAATGAAGTGAGGGAGGGCGATTCCTAATGAAGTGAGAGAGGGCGATTCCTAATGAACTGAGGGAGGGCGATTCCTAATGAAGTGAGAGAGGGCGATTCCTAATGAAGTGAGAGAGGGCGATTCCTAATGAAGTGAGAGAGGGCGATTCCTAATGAAGTGAGAGAGGGCGATTCCTAATGAAGTGAGAGAGGGCGATTCCTAATGAAGTGAGAGAGGGCGATTTCTAATGAAGTGAGGGAGGGCGATTTCTAATGAAGTGAGGGAGGGCGATTCCTAATGAAGTGAGGGAGGGCGATTTCTAATGAAGTGAGGGAGGGCGATTTCTAATGAAGTGAGGGAGGGCGATTCCTAATGAAGTGAGAGAGGGCGATTTCTAATGAAGTGAGAGAGGGCGATTCCTAATGAAGTGAGGGAGGGCGATTCCTTATGAACTGAGGGAGGGCGATTCCTTATGAAGTGAGAGAGGGCGATTCCTTATGAACTGAGGGAGGGCGATTCCTTATGAAGTGAGAGAGGGCGATTCCTTATGAACTGAGGGAGGGCGATTCCTTATGAACTGAGGGAGGGCGATTCCTTATGAACTGAGGGAGGGCGATTCCTAATGAAGTGAGGGAGGGCGATTCCTAATGAAGTGAGGGAGGGCGATTCCTAATGAAGTGAGAGAGGGCGATTCCTAATGAAGTGAGGGAGGGCGATTCCTAATGAAGTGAGGGAGGGCGATTCCTTATGAACTGAGGGAGGGCGATTCCTTATGAACTGAGGGAGGGCGATTCCTTATGAACTGAGGGAGGGCGATTCCTAATGAAGTGAGAGAGGGCGATTCCTAATGAAGTGAGGGAGGGCGATTCCTAATGAAGTGAGAGAGGGCGATTCCTAATGAAGTGAGGGAGGGCGATTCCTAATGAAGTGAGGGAGGGCGATTCCTAATGAAGTGAGGGAGGGCGATTCCTAATGAAGTGAGGGAGGGCGATTCCTAATGAAGTGAGGGAGGGCGATTCCTAATGAAGTGAGGGAGGGCGATTCCTAATGAAGTGAGGGAGGGCGATTCCTAATGAAGTGAGGGAGGGCGATTTCTAATGAAGTGAGGGAGGGCGATTCCTAATGAATTGTGAGTAAAAATGATCAGTCGCAATGCCCAAGGAGCTTCAAAGCTTTGGCAACAGTACCTGCAAGTGCGGCCAAGAAGCCTCCAAAGTCGGGTCGTCCTCCTCAGGATCAAAATCGACATTGTCAGACAGCGGCAAAGTTCGGAATATGTTGCAGGCAATCTGTAATGTGCGGTGACCCAATGGCCCAGTGTTTGCGAAAACCAACATTGTCACTTGACGCTTTTATCTTCAATAAAAATGAAAGTTTTCAAATGACTTTTTCAAACCGTTTCCGCAATAAAGGCATAATCTAATGGAGCTTTAGGAAACCTCGGATCGAAACGTCGACTCCTACCTGCTGCTGCTATTAGTGAACTGTTTTTTGTGCCCTACTTGGGCTCCTGTCATGACACATTAAATTAAACTGTTGGCATCCCGAATTTTGACCCCGGATACCAAATTCGTAAATTTCTGCATTTTTGAAATTTATATTTCATTTGAAGTATTTATTTTTTAATTATTTGGATTTTTTGTAGACTTCTATCGATTGCAAAATCCGAGTAAACATGCCTTGTTTTCAGGAGCCATTCTCATAGATCCCTCGGGCCTTTCTCTGGAGCTATTCTCATAGATCCCTCGGGCCTTTCTCTGGAGCTATTCTCATAGATCCCTCGGGACTTTCTCTGGAGCTATTCTCATAGATCCCTCGGGACTTTCTCTGGAGCTATTCTCATAGATCCCTCGGGCCTTTCTCTGGAGCTATTCTCATAGATCCCTCGGGCCTTTCTCTGGAGCTATTCTCATAGATCCCTCGGGCCTTTCTCTTGAGCTATTCTCATAGATCCCTCGGGCCTTTCTCTTGAGCTATTCTCATAGATCCCGCGGGCCTTTCTCTGGAGCTATTCTCATAGATCCCTCGGGCGTTTTCGGGAGCTATTCTCATAGATCCCTCGGGCGTTTTCGGGAGCTATTTTCATAGATCCAGGCGTTTTCGGGAGCCATCGTGATTAATAAAAAAGGTCTCTCAAAAGACATGTTTAATCTTCTAAGTAACTTGAAAACATGGATTCTGCAGACTTCTGCAACTTATATCGGTCAGAGCGGCTCAGAGGTGTAAAGTGCTGGGTAGTTTATTCGATTTTTAACTTAAACTCACCATCCGAACAATCTCGGGGTAGGTGGCATCCTGCAGCACGCCTCTGGTCACGGTGACAAAGTCTACCAGCTCGTTCAAGCAGGTCCGCTTCACCTCCTTGGACTTGAGATCAGACACAGGGTCGGAGAAGTCGAATACAACGCAGCACTGCTGCATCTTCTTCACAAACAGGTCGAGCTGGTCGCCGGAAGCGGCGTCCTTCAATAGCGGCAGCGGGGTCAGCTCCGTTGGCGCCTTCGGCCTGTAGTGCGAGCTGCCCTGCGAGCGCTTCTGCTTCTTGGATTTGATTTCATTTTTGTTGCGGAACGGGTCAAGCCTGTCGGCCTTGGCTGGGCTGTCCTGGGCTGCCGCCTGGGCCTTTTTGCCAGAGCCTTCGAAGGCTTTCTTCACTACGGACATGATTTAGGCTGCAACTGCGCAATATTTAGATTTGAAATTGTCATAGAACGACAATGTGTAATCATTTGTAAAATTTAACATAGGAGAATTTTAAGTGCTTTATCCATCATACTACTATTGTAGTAGGGCTCAGTAGCCAAAAAAATGGTGATAGGAAATTTTTCCTAGTGATTGGAAAAAAGGGTTCTAAAAAATTATCTAGGCTAAAATAAAAAAAATTTCTAACTTGGAACTCAGATATATTAAAATTGACAAATACAATATTAATAGCAAACACATTTTTCCATTCAATTTCAGCAAGCCAAAATTCAATTTCATCATTCTATATTTAGCTACTTCAATTGTCACTCAATTTCGGCAATAGGATATTTTAATTTAAACCCCAGTGTGGCTCAGTCCAGTGTCTATGGTATGTAATGCATTTATTTAATGGCCGGGCCAGGAAATATTTCACAGCCTGGCCGTGAAATCAGCTAATGCAGAACAGCGCCTGGATGAGCCACACTTTTGCTCAAATATAATAACACCCCCAGATTTGTGTCCTCCCTTAGCTTCGCCTCGGCCTAGAAACGCATCCTCAGCCATTCTTCACGCCAAAAAAAACAAATCAAGGGGTGTTATCTTATACTTCATAGCCATGGATGAAGGAATAGATCTATGTTCATAGCATGGTGAGGGCATTATTTCTGTCTATGGACAGAACTTGCTCCTGCATGCAGATTTCCTATTCGATTTTGGCCAAAGAATACTGAGCTAATACATAGAATGCCAGTGTCATTCAAAAAGTGAAGCTGAAATCTCGATTCCTTGGGCACTTACTTTTTGACCATAAACAAAATTTATTAAGGAAGTCATTTAATAATAAGACGCCTTTCTGTTGGAATACAATGACATGTAACGTTAAATTTCAGTCAAAAGTTTAAGAAAAGAATAGTCTTGTGCAAACGCTCAGTATTATTTGCTCAGTATTCTTTGGTTGAATGCTGCTTTTGTTTTTCTGTTTATGATAAAAAAGTAAGTGCCTGAGGAATCGAGATTTCAGCTTCACTTTTTGAACAACACTGACATTCTATATATTAGCTCAGTATTCTTTGATTTTGGCATGTTGCATTCAATTTCAGCATAATATTTTGATGCAATTTTTAGTGTACTATATCAATCTTAATCAGCCCCCTTTTAAACTGACAACAAATACTGTAGCTATCTGTGATTCAGCTGAAAAATAAATTGGTGACAAATATGAGGTTGAACACTGAATGCTATATGGACAAGTGTCTGATGGAGACAGAGCCCATCTTCTGAGGCACAAGAGAATGGGCAAGATTATATCCATCTGGTGCAACTCATAATGCTGCCTCTGTCTCTGCCTCCATGCCTTATGTTTTAATTGAATGTAGCATGCCAAAATTGAATGGGAAATCTACATGCAGGAGCAAGTTTTGTCCATAGACAGAAATATCGCCCTCACTATAGTGCCCTATTGCAGCCAATGGCCATTTTCGTGGACGGCGTCCGGCGCGGATTTTGGCCTGGCGGCGGCGCGGCGCGCGGCGGCGGCGCGGCGCGTGGCGGTGGCACGCGGTGGCGTGGCGTGTGGCGGCGGCGCGCGGCGGCGTGGCGCGGGGGCATGGGAGAGGGGTGTGGGGGCACACGTGAGGAGGGGCACAGAGGGTTATATTGAAGCAAATCACTGATCCTGGGGACTGGCCCTGGCGCGGTACGAGTAGATGTCTGGCGCGGGAAAGGGGGGCGTCCGGCGCGGTTCAGACCTTGGCTGCAATAGGGCTATAGTGTGAAATAGAATATCCAATTGCCAAAATTGAATGGGTCTCTGCCAAATTTGAATGGTGGTTAAAGTAGCTAAATATATAATGATGAAATTGAATGTCAGTTTGCTGAAATTGAATGCGAGTTTTGTTAAAATTAGATGAAAAAGGTGTAAGACCCCAGCTAGGGCTGATGTGCTCAATATATCAAATGAAAAGAAAAATAAATAAAAATAAAATAAAGCTTAAGAGTGGCCACAAATTTCATCCAACCTGTACTAACTAGAATTCCTTGGGTGAGTCTTGTTTACTGGGAGATAGAAAGATGGTGAAAGGGTAGCTCACCTGAATGCCAGACACTTGGTGCCAGATATTTGGATACAAGTACTTTGTAGTACCAAGTTACTTTGGTGCCTAGTTGTACTGTATGCTAGTGTCAATGATTAGTTTAATTTACCTTGATGCTTTTTTATGAGTGACATTGATATGGATATATAATAATGCAAATAATAT
The DNA here is from genome assembly GCA_002269645.1 of Macrostomum lignano. Taxonomy (NCBI): domain Eukaryota; kingdom Metazoa; phylum Platyhelminthes; family Macrostomidae; genus Macrostomum; species Macrostomum lignano. Next base: position 303,096 of record NIVC01000753.1, on the reverse strand, counting down.
ATAAATATATCCTGATTGAAAGTAATTGTCCTTTTAAAAACAGTAAGTGTGCCAGTTGTGCCACAAATACGAGTATACCCTTTGATAGAGCTATAATTGTCTTTGTATACTTTTTGGCACACTGCACAATTGTACTAGTTGTGCCTTAGCTATGCCATTCGCCATAGTTGTAATTGTCTTTGTATGTCCTTTTTGGCATACTTGGCATACTTGCTACAATTGTACCAGTTGTGCCATAGCTATGCCATTTAGCACATTTAATAAATGCTTTTGTGTGTCCTTCTTTTTACCAGTTCTTACTTCTTTTTCAATAAACTGTATTTTGTAAAAGATTTATTGGATATAAGAAAACCATATGTAATATATTATTTTTTGCATAAAGGTATGTTGTATAAGATGTACACTTTCTAAAAAATATGGCCATTTTAAAATGTCAGTTTTGCACACATAATTTAATGTATCCAGTATATACCCATTGATGGCAGCTGAATATTTGAATATGTATGCATAGAGTTTGCTCATTGTGTAGTTCAAGACAAGTAGTAGATTTTATATATAATATATAGTAGATATGATTACCATATTTCTATTAATTGGACAACTTTTAAGGTCCTTTTGGGCAAATAATATTTAAATGAAAATATACTGTTATATACAAAAAATGGTTTGTTTTGAAGCATGAATTAAAGTTATTGTGTAATTTATATTAATTTAGATTTTGTTGAATAGTTAATGATGATATTATTAGACTACTGGCAGATTCAGTCATATGATACCAAAATGAGTAAGAAAGGAATATGCCATTTAGACAAAAGTTTAATACATAAGTAGAATTGCAATGCTGATCAAAGTACAAAATTAATTCAAATAATTTATCAAAATAAATAACACAAATAACACATTGCTTTAATATGAAAATAGTAGAAATGCATTAGTAATAATTTAATGTTGTTTTTCATTACTGTGGTATTGATATACTATATTGCATTACAAAGTTATGTATGTTAGCAGGAATAACAATTGTAACTTAATTAATGAATGTAGTATTACCAACAAATTTTTGGTAAACTTTAATTCATTCTAATATTTGACTGCTAGAATATTCAAATGATACCAAAAGGAATAAAAAAGGAATGTGCCATTTAGACAAAAGTTAAACACAGATAAGGAGAATCACAATGCTGATTGAAGTTATTTTAACTCTTTTAAATTCCTTAATGATGGGATTGTTAATTTTGATTTATTCCTAATTAAATACCTTATTACACATAAATATTCTAGCATTAAGTACTAAGTAAACATGATGAAGTATGCTTGCTGCTATATTAAATATACAGTTTATATGTTGCATTGGCTACCAGCAGGTGCATCTATGCTGGGCCTATTACATTGGATACCACTGTGGCCCATTGAGAGTGTATCAAAAATTAATAACTTGGTGACCAAAAAGCATTTGAGGGCTACTATTATGGAGGTGGCTACAAGTGACAAGTTAAGCAAGGCTAACAATGCTGCAAATATGGCAGCTTTTGAAGCCAAGCAGGCCAATTGTTGCCTAAATAGCGCCAATGGCCACATAGAAATTGCCTGGTAAATGCATGATGACACACTGACTAAGAGTGCATCTGAATTGGCCAAGATAGGGGCCTAGCAGCCATGGTGCTGGAACTCTAGGCCTCTAGCCATTACCATGAAGTAAGAGAAAACACAGAGAAACACTGTTACCACAGAGAAACACAAATTAACAGAGAAACACCGTTACGCTATCATGTAATTCCAATTCTTACAAGTCACTTGGCTCAATTTTTCGAGACTAGGCCTAGGCCCTATATTTATTTTAGCGATCCTATTTATTTCTCTAATTAGTATGGGCTTATTGCATTTACAAGGCTTTATAAAGAACTAGAAATACACTCATACAAATATTTGTTGAGCACTTGTAAACTTTCGACACGAAAATCGAGTTTTAAAATCTAATGCTTTGAGGACGGGGGGGTTAAATCTCTTTCTTAATTGCCTGCGGGTTGATTTCGCTCGCTTTTCAGCCGTTCAAATCGGTGCTGTTTCCGACGATTCAAACAAACTCGGGCGAAGATTTTGGCTTGCAGATGAAGGGGAGCTCCGGCTGCTGAGTTCCTCTGGCTCAGGGGGAGGGTAGCTGTGGTCGCGGCTGAGCGGTCTACTTTTTCCGACAATCAGAAAGCCGAATGCAGTAATTGTAGCCGATACGGGAAACTTAAGATAAACTAATTTGTCCAAAGTGTTACTGTAAGTAGTAGTTTGCTGCCACCACCGCGGATATTCGTGGGAAAGCTCTAAAGCTCAAAAATTGCTCGGATTTGCCCTAGAACTTCTCTTGAGAGCTGAGGGTCGAATAAAGTGCGAATAAAGTGCTTTCGGCTAAGACACCGGTTAACACACAAATGAGCTATTAGTTAGCTGGCTTAAAGTTAGTTGGCCAGAGAAAACTGAATATTAATTATTATTGACGGTTGATTATTGGACACAGAATACAAGCAATTAACTATTATTATTTTAGTTAAGTTAGATTAGGCCGTGGTCAGTCGGGAGAGGAGCTGTTCGGGTCTGGAGTCTCGGGCTTACACGTAGGGTCCCCTAGAATATCTGGAGCTCGGAGTGAGTTCGGGGTGAGTTCAAACGAGAAGGGGGTTCCAGTCGAGAGTCTGGCTGGGAAAAGGGGGGCGCAGACTCTTAAATAGCGCTCTCATGAGCCACTGGGAGGAAAGGGGTTACCCCGGGTGGGAAGAGAGTTACAGTTACAGGCAATGGAAATGATCGGGTGCACCGCGGTTGGTGACGATTAAACACCGGGTGTAACTCTATTCAAAGCACAGTAAAACAAAGTTACGGGGAGTGGGAGCCCGAATACACTGAGAGGAAAAAGGGGCTTTCCACGCAGGGAAATGACGTCAGTATGCGTGTTTCACTTAGTGAGTAAATCCACGCGGAGAAAAATAAGAATAGGAGGCCGCCTCGCCTACCACACTTTCCTCTTTAATTGAAATACTAGCTTGCAAACAAGTAAAGCAAAACGAAAGTCGCGTGGTTATCTAATTTTTAATATCCTCAAAAACCTATCTTCTTCAAATACTGCGTTGTTGCGGACCTTCGGGATTGTAAATTTTACCGCTAAACAACCTTCTCTGCTAATGCAATCGCTTCGTTTTCTCTTTTTTCATGATATTAAGATTAGGTAACTAAAAAATCAAGGTCCACTGTTGTAGAATATAACGACGTAAAACTAAAAAATCGTGTCATTATTAGGCCAATTTCTAGGAGATAGGAAAAAAACAGTTCAACTACATTATTGATTATTGTATTTGACTTGGTGCAATGAAGATTACCATTCTTTTATAGTTCAGCATGCCTGATATTTTACAATGTTATACTTCATATAGCTGTGTAGTGAAAGTTTCATTTCTAAACTTTTTTATTTCATAAGCCCAAATTTGTAAATACTCACAAGTTGCATTAGTTAAGTTTAGGCTTTTGTTTTGTACCTTATTTCCGTGATTCGTGAGTGCCGAGTCCTTCTACTACAGTGGTCCTTGGAAGGTACTCTTTAACCTATTGTAAGTATAATATCATTTCAATGTATACAAGTTACTGCATACATTGTATTATACAGTTATTGCATACAATCTCGGGCTTATGAAAAAAAGTCTCGCATTTACATTCACGTAATTTCTACGAACGCACAATATCAATTTAAACATTTTCGAGATTTGTCCCCTTTGACAAGGGTGCAATTTATCTCATCAATCCCTTAGCGTCTCTGACAGCGTGCTTGAACTTAATTACTCGTATAAAGAATCAAAGAAACTACACAAAAAGAAACGCAAAAACTTAATATTATTAAATGATTAGTGACAAGCGCTATTAAGCAACAGAATAATATTGATAGTTATAGCTGTTATATTGCTTATATTTAGTAATTAAAAATTAGCCCTATTCGAGGCGAAAAGACCCTTGGAGTTGCGTGTGGAAAAAATGAATGCTTTATACTTTAATTATTAACCAATTGATCAAAAATGTTTACTAAAACATATCTATATTATTAGTGATAGCCAATAATCGTATCATATCGCAAAAAGACAACAACGACATCAATACGAGACAGGAAATGTGTGTTGAAAACAAAAAGGGGCGCCAAAAAGTAGGCAAGAAAATTAGACAGAGAGATAAAGAGCTTACATTTTGCAAATTAGTGAGAAACAGTTTCTAAAAATTTATTCACGTCACGGGTTCTGATTTTTTAAAGCGAGGAATATATATGAACCATGATGATACAGTAGGCATAAGCCGTCTAAATCTAAGCAAAAAACTGTTGCTATGACCTACTAAACTGTCTCTCCGCATTCTTCTTGATTCAAGTTTGTTGCCCGCCTTAGCAACCGCGTGGAGATTCAAATCGAATCAAAATTCACTCTTTGGGGTCTTCTTTAGCTTCGTCGCCCTCCTTTTCATCTGGAACGAAGTTAAAGGTTAGAAGGATATTAGGCCGAAAGCCGCAAGCCTAATTCAGACAATCCTCTAGTGAATTTAGTGTAATCTCCCCTTCAGATAATCCTCTAGTGCAATCTCCTCTTCAGATAATCCTCTAGTGCAATCTCCTCTTCAGATAATAATCCTCTAGTGCAATCTCCTCTTCAGATAATAATCCTCTAGTGCAATCTCCCCTTCAGATAATCCTCTAGTGCAATCTCCTCTTCAGATAATTCTCTAGTGCAATCTCCTCTTCAGATAATCCTCTAGTGTAATCTCCTCTTCAGATAATCCTCTAGTGCAATCTCCTCTTCAGATAATTCTCTAGTGCAATCTCCTCTTCAGATAATCCTCTAGTGCAATCTCCTCTTCAGATAATCCTCTAGTGCAATCTCCTCTTCAGACAATCCTCTAGTGCAATCTCCTCTTCAGATAATCCTCTAGTGCAATCTCCTCTTCAGATAATCCTCTAGTGCAATCTCCTCTTCAGATAATCCTCTAGTGCAATCTCCCCTCAGGTAATAATCCTCTAGCCTAATCTCCCCTTCAGATAATCCTCTAGTGTAATCTCCTCTTCAGATAATCCTCTAGTGTAATCTCCCCTTCAGATAATCCTCTAGTGCAATCTCCTCTTCAGACAATCCTCTAGTGCAATCTCCTCTTCAGATAATCCTCTAGTGCAATCTTCCCTTAAGATAAGCATAATCTCCCCTCCAAATAATCCTCTAGCCTTATCTCTCCATTAGATAATCCTCTAGCCTAATCTCCTCTTCAGATAATCCTCTAGCCCATTCTCCCCTCAGGTAATAATCCTCTAGCCTAATCTCCCCTTCAGATAATCGCACCTTCTCCGCGGTCCATATCGGACGTCCACAGAGTGAGATTATCGCGCAGCAGCTGCATAATGAGGGTGCTGTCCTTGTAGGACTCCTCGGACAGGGTGTCCAGCTCGGCAATGGCGTCATCAAAAGCGGTCTTGGCCAGTTTGCAGGCCCGATCGGGCGAGTTAAGAATCTCGTAATAGAATACGGAGAAGTTGAGAGCCAGGCCGAGCCTGATGGGGTGCGTGGATGGCAGGCTGGAGGCGGCCAGGTCCGTGGCGGACTTGTAGGCGGTCAGGCTGTTCTCGGCCGCCTCCTTCCGCTCGGGCCCGCTGGCGAACTCGGCCATGTAGCGAAGATAATCGCCTTTCATCTTGTAGTAGAACACCTTGGACTCCTCGGCTGTAGCGCTGGGGACCAGGTGGCTGTCCAGCACGTCCAGGATGTCCTCGCACACCTGCCAGGGTGAATATAGATGGTCACGGCGATTCTTGAAGGGCTCGATTTTCTTTCGCTGCATCAGCATCCAATTTTATATAGAAGCTTAAAACTTTACAACCCAAAAGCTACGTTCAGCATAAATCCTAAAGCTTCAGAAGGCCTGAAACTGCCACAGTAAACTGTCTCTCCAAATTGACATCCTGTTTTTTCCCCAAGCTGGATGCCAATGTAATTAAAGTTCCGCATTTTTTGCCATTCATATTTCATTTGTAGTATTAATAGTTTTTGAATAATTAAAGATTGCAAGACTTCTATCAATAAATTGTTAAATCTAAATAATCTGTGGAGTCTGCAGACTTCTGGATGCTGGTACCAGGTATTTTATTTGATTTAGAACTTTTTTTGCAAGATCTTACTCATCTCAAAGTTTGGAATCAGACTGCAAAATGGCACAGCACAGCACAGTCCTGCATCTTGGCGATCTGTCGCAGTCTAGTGCTTAGCAGTGCAGTGACAAGTCCACAAAGAAACAAACCTTTTTAAGCTCGGCTTCAACTTGGCCAAGAAACTTTTTGGTCAGTTCAGCTTTGTCCGAGCTGGCACGGCGCTCCTCTTTCTGCTCGATGCTGTTGAGAATGCGCCAAGAGGCCCGTCTGGCCCCAATCACATTCTTGTAGGCCACGGACAGCAGGTTGCGCTCCTCGATTGTCAGCTCAACATCCATCATGGCAACAGCTTTCATGGCCTCCACCATTTCTGTGGGGTAACATTGTGAGTAATAAAGGTTATTAATTAATAGTAATAGTTATTTCTATCGATAATAGATTAAGTTCATTCATAATTTATACATGCACAACTGTCAGCCAACATGGAAAAAATTTATGGCAAACCAAGTGTAGGGAAGACTCAAAATTGGCCAAATGGCAACCATTTTTGGCTTTTTTGACAAAATTTAGTGACAATTCAAACATTTCTTTACCTTGTTTGTTTGGCAAGCCACAAAATAATTTTCAGGGCCAATTTAATTGTGCATAAATATTTTATAAATGATTTTTTATACCACAGATAAATTGTAATATTGTAATTGTATTGTATTTCTAGGTTTACATTATACTTCATATTATTTTCCTGTTGTAGGCCATGGACATTTAAAATAGAATTGCTATTCTAATTAGGCCTAGAAGTATAAAATAATCCTTTTAGGAACTATAAAAGAATTGCTTTATCATATAAAATAGAGGTCCACTATAACTATTCCTAGATATGGCTATAGGGAGTTAGAGATTTTAGATAACATAGAGATATGCCATATGGATAGTTATAGGAATACAAATTTCTTATAAGTAGTTCTCACTTCACATAGTGAGTAGGGGTCTAATATTGGCCACATTAAGGCAAAAGACTAAAGCCGTTGACTTCATAGATAAAAGGTAGAGCAATAGAAATTAATGAATAATACTAGTTTTAAAGCTTTTGTAAGAGGAACTCTTAATTCTACATAGTTAGGAACTTTAGCAATAGAGATTTTCAATGCTACATGCATAGCAATAAATGAGATATAGCTTTTGTTTTTTATCAATATATAGTTGACATTGTATTATTTCTGATTGTTAATCACATATAATTTTTACTAATACTAGCATACACTTTACCAGTGCACTTTATTGGTATACATATATGCCCAACACCTAGCCAATTCAACTGGGTAGTAAGGGCTCTGGCCAAGGTAAGTTGCAAAAATGCCAACCCAAAAATATAGATGTAGTACAAATTAGATGATGAGGCATTTAACCTAAAAAATTGCAGGTTCTTGCAGTTTACCCAAAATTGCATTAACTTTTTTTAGGGTTTGTTTCATAGGTAAGTACATTTTTGGTTAAAAAAGATGTATAGACAGATAAGATTTTGGCATTTGTCAAGTTATGTTTTTTAATTTTTTTTTGATTCTAGGAAATTAATCCATCAATTATTTTAAGTAACAATAACTACTTTTAGGGGACTTAAGCCTACTTTTAGGGGACTCGTAAAAAACACTAATTCTACATTTCAAAATTTGCTATTATATGTATCTAATGCTAGAAAGCTACTATGCAAGTCTATAACTAAAATATTTAATTTTTACTTGAATTAGTTTATATTTCATACAAAAAATAATAAGTATATACATGTATTTATGTTTATGATTCTAAGAAATTCCAAACCATAGACATTTATAAGATATACTAGCAATCTAGTGTGGCCTCCCTTTGGGGCACCCAATAAGCAAGGAGCAAAAGTAGTTCATAGAAAACTAGTGTTCCGCTATAAGGAGGGTCCATGTACCATAGCCGTAGTGTAAGCAAAACTATGGCTTACTCCAATTCTCCATATTCTGTAGCCATAGGGACCCCAAAATTACCATATTCCTGTAGTTCCCATAGCCATAGTTTTAACAAAAAGTCTAAAAAACAAAATATTTTGAATCAAGAAGATAACCTAGTGCTTAAACAACTGCAAATTCAATAAGAAAATAAAAGAAACACTAAACTTTTTCACATTAATAAAAATTAGAGTTTGCTAGTGTTTTATTGTACTTTTTTAGGTATATTTTATAAGTTTCTATGTTGATAATACAGTTTACTAAAAGTATATTTGTTTTACTCTACCTGTTTCTAATATTTTTTCAATTTTTAACATTAATAACTATGGCTACAAGAATCTACGGAATGTGACAACAACTACCATATTTCTGTAGTCATAGCCATAAGAGCAGCTAGCTACTGTAGGTGTATCTATAGCTGCCGTAAGCACCTATTTTACCATATTTGCCATAGGATCCCGTAGCCGTAGCTATGGCGGAACACTATAAAAAACAATTCAAAAACCACGTTTTCTTAAAAATTAATTCCTTCTTCACTTTTAAAACCACCTTTTCATATAAATTTGTCACGGATAATGCTATTTGCTATGAATCTCTTTTTTCTAAAACTAACAAACAGACAACAAAATATAGATTTCACAAAGATAACAGACATTCCCCCTAAATAGAGAATATTCCCAAGACAGCAAGCATCCCCCTAGATAGCAAGCACCCCCATCCAAAAGTAAGCAACCACAGATAGGAAGCATCCCCTAATACTCATAGCAAGCAGCCACCTAGATAGCAAGCAACATTTAGATAACAAGCATCCACCAGACAGCAAGTAGCTAGTGCAAATGTTACCTTTGCTAAGGCAATAAATGCTTTCTCAGGTTGTGCAATAATTTGTTTATCAGCTAGTGCAATAATCATTTTCTAATTTACTGTAGTAATCTATGGCTTATCAAGTGCAATAATTCTTGGCTTATCAAGTGCAGTATTCCTTGGTTTATCAAGTGCAATAATCATTGGCTCATTAAGTGCAGTAATCCTTGGTTCATCAAACGCAACATTCTAGGTTTTTTTAATAAAAGCTTTAAATAAAAAAATTACATTACTACTATTTTATTATACTACTAAAATTCAAACCAAGGTTGCTGCATTAGCAATCCAGTATGTTCACATCTAGGCTAGCTCTCATTGAACTTATAAATGAACTTGTAGCACTTATAATTCAACACTGACACCAAGTCAATTGAGTAAAAGTTACACGAAGCAGTAATGATATAATCAATTTCTTAGGCAAGTCAGTACCAGTCTCTATTTATTTAGCAATGTGGTTATACAATACAATATCAAGTTATTGTGCTATGCTTCCACACTGTGTTTTCAATACTATGATGTAATTCTACAATTCCCTGAAGTCCTTACAAATGCTTTTAGTTCTAGAAATCCTTCTAGGAAAGAATTTTGCCTAGAATAATTTCTTATTTGTTTGTTGCTTTTATTTTTAGCACTCCTATAGTTTTAGTTCTAGTATAAAAGGGGGTCTTTTTGATATTTTTCTTCTTTGTCATATTCAGGTTTCTTACATCAATGAATTCCATCAATGAATGACATCAATGAATAACATCAATGAATTCCTTTCTTAAGTCCTATATTACATATGGTATTTTGTGTCAAATTTTACATTTCTTATACAAACAAGCAAACAGCCTTGGCTTAATCTAAAAACAGCTTCAAGACTTAAGCTTCCAAAAAATTATCAACATAGAAGCACACAAACTAGGGGCCTAACACACATACACATATGTGCACATACACATACACGTTGACATACAATATTTGCATAAATTAGATTGAAAATACTAATCTAAATATTCTAAATACAAAACTAAATTGACAGTACAATACTAGAATCAAAGTCTGAGGTAAAAAACAAACTTACAAACTTACCATCATAACGTTCGGCCTGCTCAGCTAGCTTGGCAAAATAAACTCGATCTTCACGGTCTTCATGCGCCATTTTAAGTTAAAAATTAAGTAAAATATAAGCGACAAGCTTGTAGAATGCTCAGTATTTTGCTGGTTAAGTTAGTGGATTAAAACGTTTAACTCGCGAAAAAAATTAAACATAATTTAGAAAATTACCGTCGTTTTCAATTCAAATAGCTGTCATAACTAATAGTCCCTAATCATTGTAAGCAAATTAAATAGAGGAAACGCACACATTTAAAGCTAAAATTTGATCAGTATACTTTTTGCCAAAGTCTTTAGTATTTATTGATCTTCGTAACACTAATTCGTGTAAAGCTATCCCTTAAAAACGAAACGCGGTTGCGATTTCTGCTCTGTCACCGTGGCTCGGCGTGCTAAAGACTAATATACAAGGCTGAAATTTTTCGACGAACCGCTGCCGCACAAGCAACAGAACCTCCTGCTATCACTGATATTAATTTATCTCAGCGGTTTCTTTTGACTCCATGATTGATCTGGAACGAAGAACTGCGACATCGGTGTGCTTGCCTAGCTGAGCTGCCTTTCGTTGTGAGGGCAGCACAGAGGTCTTCCCTGTAGTATTAAGTTTGTACAGAGGATACAGCGTTGCTACATGACGTGGAACACAACCTGGGAGCTTCCTGCAAGATTGGTGACGAACAAATCAGCGATTGACGCGGTGGGCCCGGCACGGGGGCAACACTTTAATTACAATTCATGACCTGAAACGTAACCTGACACATCACGCCATCTACATGTACATGTACATACCTGGCAACGACTGATACAGGAGATCCTGCTTTTGGCGCTGGGAAGAAAATCACTCGGCTTTGTGAATTTTCTTTTGGGTTTATGAATTACATGTATTGTAACATGTGACTACATGTATCTGCATGGGATGTACATTTACTGCTGTATTAGAACCTTATATACAGCTTGCGTCCTGTACGAGAATTTTTGCGCTGACACATCCGGCTACATGTACCAGGGGTCGTCAAACTCTGGCCAGTGAAGCGTCTCTCTATATCCGGCATCCTCCTATATACTAAAAATGAGTTGTCTGTGGGTAGGTAGGTAGGTAGGTATGCGATAGATTTCAGAAAAATTGGCTCAACCGATTTTCTTCAAACTTGCACCATTCATTCAGAAATTTTCCTGGGACGGTACATGCATCTTGGCTAAGAAATTGCTAAATGCTAAAGGGATTAAATATTCGAAAAACATGCTTTTTTGCAAAGGTCAAGCAAAATTTTCGACTTGAAATGCATTGTAAGAATGCTATAGAAAAAACTGACTGACTGAATTCCGATTGTGATAAAGATTGCATCACAACAAGTTGAAAACAGTGCCGAGGAAATGCACATACGACATGATTTAAATTGCGTAACCATATTGCTAACTTGAAGTGAGACTGATACTGGCTGACTGAGAAATTGATTATGTCATAACTTTTTACTCCAATTGACTTGCTGTAAGAATTGAATTATAAGGGCCACAATTCATGTTCTCCAATTGAAAAGAAATAGCCCTGATGCGAACAGACTGGAATGCTAATGTAGCGACCTGGGTTCAAATCTTAGTAGTGCAAAAAGATTTTTTTTATTAAAACACCTTAAAAACACAACAAAACTGCTAAACATTAAAGAAGCGCAATGTCAAACATAGAAGAGCCACCATGTCAAACATAAGAGAGCCACCATGTCAAACATAAAAGAGCCACCATTTCGAACATTAAAGAGCCACCATTTCGAACATTAAAGAGCCACCATTTTGAACATTAAAGAGCGACAATGTCAAACAATTAGGAGCCACCATGTCGAACATAAAAGAGCTAAAATGTCAGACATTAAAAAGCCACCGTATCAAACATAAAAGAGTTACCCTGTAGAACAAAAAAGATCCACCATGTCGAACATAAAGAGCCACCATGTCGAACGTTAAAGTGCCACCATGTGTAACATAAAAGAGCTACATCATGAAGAACATTAAAGAGCCACCATGTTAAACATTAAAGAGCCACCATGTGAAACATTAAAGAGCCACCATGTCAAACATTTAAGAGCCACCATGTCGAACATAAAAGAGCCACAATGTCAAACATTAAAGAGCCACCATGTCAAAAATAAGAGAGCCACCATGTCAAACATTAAAGAGCCACCATGTCGAACATAAAAGAGCCACCATTTCGAACATTAAACAGCCACCATGTCGAACATTAAAGAGCCACCATGTCAAAAATTAAAGAGCCACCATGTCAAAAATTAAAGAGCCACCATGGCAAACAACTAGGAGACACCATGTCGAACAAAAAAGAGCCACCATTTCGAACATTAAACAGCCACCATGTAGAATATTAAAGAGCCACCATGTCAAAGATTTGGAAGCCACCATGTCAAATATTTAAGAGCCACCATGTCAAACATTAAAGAGCCACCATGTCAAACATAGAAGAACCACCATGTCAGATATTAAAAAACGCCACAATGTCAAACATTTAAGAGCCACCATGTCAAACATATATGTGACTTTATGTCAAACATATATGTGACTTTATGTCAAACATTAAAGAGCCACCATTTCGAACATTTAAGAGTCACCATGTCGAACATTTAAGAGCCACCATGTCGAACATTAAAGAGCCACCATGTCAAACATATATGTGACTCCATGTCAAACAGTAAAGAGCCACCATGTCAAGCATAAAAGAGCCACCATGTCGAACATTAAAGAGCCACCATGTCGAACATTAAAGAGCCACCATGTCGAACATAAAATAACCACCATGTCCAACATAAAAGAGCCACCATGTCAAACATTAAAGAGCCGCAATGTCAAACATTAAAGAGCCACCATGTCGAATATTAAAGAGCCACCATGTCTAACATTAAAGAGCCACCATGTCTAACATAAAAGAGCCACCATGTCAAACATTAAAGAGCCACCATGTCAAACATAAAAGAGCCACCATGTCAAACATAAAAGAGGCACCATGTCAAACATAAAAGAGCCACCATGTCAAACATAAAAGAGCCACCATGTCAAACATATATGTGACTCCATGTCAAACAGTAAAGAGCCACCATGTCAAGCATAAAAGAGCCACCATGTCGAACATAAAAGAGCCACCATGTCAAACATTAAAGAGCCATCATGTCAAACATTAAAGAGCCACCATGTCGAATATTAAAGAGCCACCATGTCAAACATTTAAGAGCCACCATGTCAAACATATATGTGACTCCATGTCAAACAGTAAAGAGCCACCATGTCGAACATAAAAGAGCCACCATGTCAAACATTAAAGAGCCGCAATGTAAAACATTAAAGAGCCATCATGTCTAACATTAAAGAGCCACCATGTCTAACATTAAAGAGCCACTATGTCTAACATTAAAGAGCCACCATGTCAAACATATATGTGACTCCATGTCAAACAGTAAAGAGCCACCATGTCGAACATAAAAGAGCCACCATGTCAAACATTAAAGAGCCGCAATGTAAAACATTAAAGAGCCATCATGTCTAACATTAAAGAGCCACCATGTCTAACATTAAAGAGCCACTATGTCTAACATTAAAGAGCCACCATGTCGAACATTAAAGAGCCACCATGTCTAACATTAAAGAGCCACCATGTCTAACATTAAAGAGCCACCATGTCGAACATTAAAGAGCCACCATGTCCAACATTAAAGAGCCACCATGTAAAACATAAAAAAGCCACCATGTCAAACATCAAAGAGCCACCATGTCAAACATTAAAGAGCCACCATGTCAAGCATAAAAGAGCCACCATGTCGAACATAAAAGAGCCACCATGTCAAACATTAAAGAGCCGCAATGTCAAACATTAAAGAGCCATCATGTCTAACATTAAAGAGCCACCATGTCGAACATTAAAGAGCCACCATGTCGAACATTTAAGAGCCACCATGTCTAACATTATAGAGCCACCATATCGAACAATAACGAGTCACCATGTCAAGTATATTCGTGACTCCATGTCAAACATAAAAGAGCTACCATGAAGAACATTAAAAAGCCACCACGTAAAACATTAAAGAGCCACCATGTCGAACATAAAAGAGCCACCATGTAAAACATATACGTGACTCCATGTCAAACATAAAAGAGCCATCATGTCAAACATAAAAGAGCCACCATGTCGAACATAAAAGAGCCACCATGTCAAACATTAAAGAGCCGCAATGTAAAACATTAAAGAGCCATCATGTCTAACATTAAAGAGCCACCATGTCTAACATTAAAGAGCCACTATGTCTAACATTAAAGAGCCACCATGTCGAACATTAAAGAGCCACCATGTCTAACATTAAAGAGCCACCATGTCTAACATTAAAGAGCCACCATGTCGAACATTAAAGAGCCACCATGTCCAACATTAAAGAGCCACCATGTAAAACATAAAAAAGCCACCATGTCAAACATCAAAGAGCCACCATGTCAAACATTAAAGAGCCACCATGTCAAGCATAAAAGAGCCACCATGTCGAACATAAAAGAGCCACCATGTCAAACATTAAAGAGCCGCAATGTCAAACATTAAAGAGCCATCATGTCTAACATTAAAGAGCCACCATGTCGAACATTAAAGAGCCACCATGTCGAACATTTAAGAGCCACCATGTCTAACATTATAGAGCCACCATATCGAACAATAACGAGTCACCATGTCAAGTATATTCGTGACTCCATGTCAAACATAAAAAAGCTACCATGAAGAACATTAAAAAGCCACCACGTAAAACATTAAAGAGCCACCATGTCGAACATAAAAGAGCCACCATGTCAAATATATACGTGACTCCATGTCAAACATAAAAGAGCCATCATGTCAAACATAAAAGAGCCACCATGTCGAACATAAAAGAGCCACCATGTCAAACATTAAAGAGACACCATGTCGAACATTAAAGAGCCACCATGTCAAACATATATGTGACTCCATGTCAAACAGTAAAGAGCCACCATGTCAAGCATAAAAGAGCCACCATGTCTAACATTAAAGAGCCACCATGTCAAACATAAAACAGCCACCATGTCAAACATTAAAGAGACACCATGTCGAACATTAAAGAGCCACCATGTCAAACATATATGTGACTCCATGTCAAACAGTAAAGAGCCACCATGTCAAGCATAAAAGAGCCACCATGTCAAACATTAAAGAGCCATCATGACAAACATTAAAGAGCCACCATGTCTAACATTAAAGAGCCACCATGTCTAACATTAAAGAGCCACCATGTCGAACAATAACGAGTCACCATGTCAAGTATATTCGTGACTCCATGTCAAACATAAAAGAGCCACCATGTCTAACATTAAAGAGCCACCATGTCTAACATTAAAGAGCCACCATGTCAAACATTAAAGAGCCACCATGTCAAACATATACGTGACTCCATGTCAAACATAAAAGAGCCATCATGTCAAACATAAAAGAGCCACCATGTCGAACATAAAAGAGCCACCATGTCGAACATTAAAGAGCCACCATGTCGAACATTAAAGAGCCACGATGTCGAACATTAAAAAGCCATCATGTCTAACATTATAGAGCCACCATGTCAAACATTAAAGAGCCACTATGTCTAACATTAAAGAGCCACCATGTCAAACATAAAACAGCCACCATGTCAAACATAAAAGAACCACCATGTCAAACATAAAAGAGCCACTATTTCAAACATTAAAAAAACCCCGAATCAAACATAAGAGAGCCACCATGTAGAACATAAAAGAGCCACTATGTCAAACATTAAAGAGCCACCATGTCAAACATAAAATTTACACAATTTCAAACGTAAAAGTAAGCGTCATGCTAATTTTAAAGGAGCCACTATAGCTAAGGAAATTGTAGCACTAGCTACTTATTGTATGGTGGATGCTTACTATTTGGGGATGCTTGCTATCCGGGGGATGCTTGCTATCCGGGAGGGGGGATGCTTGCAATCTGGGGGATGCTTGCTATCTGGGGGATGCTTGCAATCTGGGGGGTGCTTGCTATCTGGGGGATGCTTGCAATCTGGGGGGTGCTTGCTATCTGGGGGATGCTTGCAATCTGGGGGATGCTTGCTATCTGGGGATGCTTGCAATCTGGGGGATGCTTGCTATCTGGGGGATGATTTCTTTTTGCATTACACTTTTTTTGAGCAGTTTGTCTGTCGTCTTTGTGAAGGCTTTATTTGGCTGTCTTTTTGTTACTTGTAGAGAACAGAGATTCTATCCAGATGTCCCCCAACGGGGGGCGAAGATTGCTAGTCCTATATACTAAAAATGAGTTGTCTGTGGGTATGCGATAGATTTCAGAAAAAATGGCTCAACCGATTTTCTTCAAACTTGCACCATTCGATCAGAAATTCTCCTGGGACGGTACATGCATCTTGGCTAAGAAATTGCTATATATTAAAGGGATTAAATATTCGAAAAACATGCTTTTTTGCAAAGGTCAAGCAAAATTTTCGACTTGAAATGCATTGTAAGAATGCTAGAGAAAAAACTGACTGGCTGAATTTCAATTCTGATAAAGATTGCATCACAACAAGTAGAAAACAGTGCCGAAGAAATGCACACACGACTTGATTTAAATTGCGTAACCAATATTGCTAACTTGAACTGAGACTGATACTGGCTGACTGAGAAATTGATTATGTCATAACTTTTTACTCTAATTGACTTGCTGTAAGAATTGAATTATAAGGGCCACAATTGATGTACTCCAATTGAAAAGAGATAGCCCAGATGCGAACAGACTGGAATGCTAATGTAGCGACCTGGGTTCGAATCTTAGTAGTGCAAAATAATTTTTTTATTAAAACACCTTGAAAACATGAAACTGCTAAACATAAAAGAAGCACAATGTCAAAAATATCAGTGGCACCATGTCGAACATTAAAGAGCCACCATGCCAAACATAAACGAGCCACCATGTCAAGCATTAAAAAGCCACCATGTCAAACATATTTGTGACTCCATGTAAAACATATATACGTGACTCCATGTCAAACATAAAAGAGCCACCATGTCAAACGTAAAAGAACCGACATGTTGAACATTAAAGAGCCACCATGTCAAACGTAAAAGAACCACCATGTCGAACATTAAAGAGCCACCATGTCAAACGTAAAAGAACCGACATGTCGAACATTAAAGAGCCACCATGTCAAACATTAAAGAGCCACCATGTCAAAAATTAAAGAGCCACTTTGTCATACTTAAAAGAGCCACCATGTCGAACATTAAAGAGCTACCATGTCAAACATAAAAAAGCCACCATGTCAAACTTTAAAGAGCCACCACGTCGAACGTGAAAAAGCCACCATGTCAAACATAAAAGAGCCACCATGTCTAACAATAAAGAACCACCATGTCGAACATTAAAGAGCTACCATGTCAAGCATAAAAGAGCCGACATGTCTAACAATAAAGAACCACTTTTTCGAACATTAAACAGCCACCATGTCAAATGTAAAAGAACCGACATGTCGAACATTAAAGAGCCACCATGTCAAACATTAAAGAGCCACCATGTCAAAAATTAAAGAGCCACTTTGTCATACTTAAAAGAGCCACCATGTCGAACATTAAAGAGCTACCATGTCAAACATAAAAAAGCCACCATGTCAAACTTTAAAGAGCCACCACGTCGAACGTGAAAAAGCCACCATGTCAAACATAAAAGAGCCACCATGTCTAACAATAAAGAACCACCATGTCGAACATTAAAGAGCTACCATGTCAAGCATAAAAGAGCCGACATGTCGAAAATTAAAGAGCTACCATGTCAAACATTAACGAGCCACCATGTCAAACATTAAAGAGCCACTTTGTCGAAAATTAAAGAGCTACCATGTCAAACATAAAAGAGCCAACATGTCGAAAATTAAAGAGCCACCATGTCAAACGTAAAAGAACCACCATGTCGAACATTTAAGAGCTACAATGTCAAACATTTAAGAGCCACCATGTCAAACGTAAAAGAACCACCATGTCGAACATTTAAAAGCTACAATGTCAAACATTAAAGAGCCACCATGTCAAACATTAAAGAGCCACCATGTCAAACATAAAGGAGCCACTTTTTCGAACATTAAAGAGCCACCACGTTGAACATTAAAGAGCCACCATGTCGAACATTAAAGAACCACCATGTCAAACATTAAAGAGCCACCATGTCAAATAATAAAGAGCCACCATGTCAAACATTTAAGAGCCACCATGAAAAAAATTTAAAGAGCCACCATGTCTAACATTAAAGAGCCACCATGTCCAACATGCAACATTAAAGAGCCACCATGTCCAACATATATGTGACTCCATGTCGAACATTAAAGAGCCACCATGTCTAACATTAAAGAGCCACCATGTCCAACATGCAACATTAAAGAGCCACCATGTCCAACATATATGTGACTCCATGTCGAACATTAAAGAGCCACCATGTCGAACGTTAAAGAGCCACCATGTCGAACATAAAAGAGCCACCATGTAAAACATTAAAGAGCCACCATGTCTAACATTAAAGAGCCACCATGTCGAACGTTAAAGAGCCACCATGTCAAACATTAACGAGTCACTATGTCAAGCGTATACGTGACTCCATGTCAAACATTAAAGAGCCATCATTTCAGACATTAAAGTGTCACCATGTCGAACATTAAAAAGCCACCATGTCCAACATTAAAGAGCCACCATGTCTAACATATATGTGACTCCAAGTCGAACATTAAAGAGCCACCATGTCCAACATGCAACATTAAAGAGCCACCATGTCCAACATATATGTGACTCCATGTCGAACATTAAAGAGCCACCATGTCGAACGTTAAAGAGCCACCATGTCGAACATAAAAGAGCCACCATGTAAAACATTAAAGAGCCACCATGTCTAACATTAAAGAGCCACCATGTCGAACGTTAAAGAGCCACCATGTCAAACATTAACGAGTCACCATGTCAAGCGTATACGTGACTCCATGTCAAACATTAAAGAGCCATCATTTCAGACATTAAAGTGTCACCATGTTGAACGTTAAAGAGCCACCATGTCGAACATTAAAGAGCCACCACGTAAAGCATATATGTGACTCCATGCCAAATATATACATGACTCCATGTCTAACACATACATGACTCCATGTCAAACATTAAAGAGCCACCCTGTCGAACCTTAAAGAGCCACAATGTAGAACATTAAAGAGCCACCATGTCAAACAATAAAGAGCCACCATGTTGAGCATTAAAGCACCACCATGTCGAACGTTAAAGAGCCACCATGTCGAACATTAAAGAGCCACTTTGTCAAACATAGAAGAGCCACCATGTCAAACATAGAAGAGCCACCATGTCAGACATTGGAAGCCACCGTATCAAACATAAAAGAGTTACCATGTTGAACAAAAAGAGCCACAATGTAGAACATAAAAGAGCCACCCTGTTAAACATAAAATATACACAATTTCAAATGTAAAAGTAAGTGAATTTTAAAGGAGCCGCTATAATGCTAAAGAAATTGTCGCACTAGCTACTTATTGTCTGGTGGATGCTTGCTATTTGGGGATGCTATCTATCTTGGGGATGCTTGCTATCTGGGGGATGCTTGCTATCTGGGGATGCTTGCTATCTGGGGGATGCTTGCTATCTGGGGGATGCTTGCTATCTGGGGGATGCTTGCTATCTGGGGGATGCTTGCTATCTGGGGGATGCTTGCTATCTGGGGGATGCTTGCTATCTGGGGGATGCTTGCTATCTGGGGGATGCTTGCTATCTGGGGGATGCTTACTATCTGGGGGATGCTTGCTGTCTTGCGATGATTTCTTTTTGCATTGCACTTCATTTGAGTATTTTGTCTGTTTTCTTTGTGAAGGCTTTATTTCGCTATTTTTTTGTTACTTACTTGTAGAGAACAGAGATTCTATCCAGATGTCCCCCAACGGGGGGCGAAGATTGCTAGTAATATACTAAAAATGAGTTGTCTGTGGGTATGCGATAGATTTCAGAAAAATTGGCTCAACCGATTTTCTTCAAACTTGCACCATTCAATCAGAAATTTTCCTGGGACGGTACATGCATCTTGGCTAAGAAATTGCTCAATGTTAAAGGGATTAAATATTCGAAAAACATGCTTTTTTGCAAAGATCAAGCAGCTCTTTCGACCTGAAATGCATTGTAAGAATGCTAGAGAAAAAACTGACTGACTGAATTCCGATTGTGATAAAGATTGCATCACAACAAGTTGAAAACAGTGCCGAAGAAATGCACACACGACTTGATTGAAATTGCGTAACCATATTGCTAACTTAAATTGAGACTGATACTGGCTGACTGAGAAATTGATTATGTCATAACTTTTTACTCCAATTGACTTGCTGTAAGAATTGAATTATAAGGGCCACAATTCATGTTCTCCAATTGAAAAGAGATAGCCCTGATGCGAACAGACTGGAATGCTAATGTAGCGACCTGGGTTCGAATCTTAGTAGTGCAAAAAGATTTTTTTTATTAAAACACCTTAAAAACACAACAAAACTGCTAAACATCAAAGAAGCGCAATGTCAAACATATAAGAGCCAACATATCGAACATAAAAGAGTTACCATGTCAAACATAAAAGAGCTACCATGTCGAACATTAAAGAGCCACCATGTCAAACATTTAAGAGCCACCATGTCAAACATAAAAGAGCCACCATGTCAAACATAAAAGAGCCACCATGTCAAACATAAAAGAGTTACCATGTAGAACAAAAAAGATCCACCATGTCGAACATAAAAGAGACACCATGTCAAACATAAAGAGCCACCATGTCAAACATTTAGGAGCCACTATGTCAAACATATATGTGGCTTTATGTCAAATATTAAAGAGCCACCATGTCAAACCTAAAAGAGCCACCATGTCGAACATAAAAGAGCCACAATGTCAAACATTAAAGAGCCACCATTTCAAACCTAAAGGAGCCACCATGTCGAACATTAAAGAGCCACCATGTCGAACATAAAAGAGCCACCATATCAAACATAAAAGAGTTACCATGTCAAACATTAAAGAGCCACCATGTCAAACATAAAAGAGACAACATGTCAGACATTAAAAAGCAACCGTATCAAACATAAAAGAGTTACCATGTAGAACATTAAAAAGCCACCATTTCAAACCTAAAAAAGCCACCATGTCAAACATTAAAGAGCCACCATGTCGAACATTCAAAAGCCACCATGTCAAACATTAAAGAGCCACCATGTTGAACATAAAAGAGCCACCATATCGAACATTAAAGAGCAGCCATGTCAAACATTAAAGAGCCACCATGTCAAACATTTAGGAGCCACTATGTCAAACATATATGTGACTTTATGTCAAATATTAAAGAGCCACCATGTCAAACCTAAAAGAGCCACCATGTCGAACATAAAAGAGCCACAATGTCAAACATTAAAGAGCCACCATTTCAAACCTAAAGGAGCCACCATGTCGAACATTAAAGAGCCACCATGTCGAACATAAAAGAGCCACCATATCAAACATAAAAGAGTTACCATGTCAAACATTAAAGAGCCACCATGTCAAACATAAAAGAGACAACATGTCAGACATTAAAAAGCAACCGTATCAAACATAAAAGAGTTACCATGTAGAACATTAAAAAGCCACCATTTCAAACCTAAAAGAGCCACCATGTCAAACATTAAAGAGCCACCATGTCGAACATTCAAAAGCCACCATGTCAAACATTAAAGAGCCACCATGTTGAACATAAAAGAGCCACCATATCGAACATTAAAGAGCAGCCATGTCAAACATTAAAGAGCCACATTGTCAAGCATTAAAGACCCACCATTTCAAATCTAAAAGAGCCACCATGTCAAACATTAAAGAGCCACCATGTCGAACATTAAAGAGCCACCTTGTCAAATATTAAAGAGCCACCATTTCAAACCTAAAAGAGCCACCATGTCAACATTAAGAAGCCACCATGTCAAACATTAAAAAGCCACAATGTCAAACATTAAAGAGCCACCATTTCAAACCTAAAGGAGCCACCATGTCGAACATACAAGAGCCTCCATGTCAAACATTAAAGAGTCACCATGTCAAACATTAAAGAGCCACCGTTTCAAACCTAAAAGAGCCACCATGTCGAACATTAAAAAGCCACCATGTCAAACATTAAAGAGCCACAATGTCAAACATTAAAGAGCCACAATTTCAAACCTAAAGGAGCCACCATGTCGAACATTAAAGAGCCACCATGTGAAACATAAAAGAGCCACCATATCAAACATACATGTAAAAGAGTTACTATGTTAAAAATTAAAGAGCCACCATGTCGAACATAAAACGGACACCATTAAGAACATTAAAGAGCCACCATGTCGAACATTAAAGAGCCACCTTGTCAAATATTAAAGAGCCACCATTTCAAACCTAAAAGAGCGACCATGTCGAACATACAAGAGCCACCATGTCAAACATAAAGGAGCAGCCATGTAGAACATAAAACAGCCACCATGTCGAACATAAAAGAGCCACCATGTTGAACATTAAAGAGCCACCATGTCAAACATAAAACAGCCACCATTTCGAAAATTAAGGAGCCACCATTTCGAAAATTAAGGAGCCACCATGTTGAACATTAAAGAGCCACATTGTCAAATATTAAAGAGCCACAATGTCAAACATTAAAGAGCCACCATTTCAAACCTAAAGGAGCCACCATGTCGAACATTAAAGAGCCACCATTTCGAACATAAAAGAGCCACCATGTCGAACAATAAAGAGCCACCATGTCAAACATAAAACAGACACCATTAAGAACATTAAAGAGCCACCATGTCGAACATTAAAGAGCCACCATGTCAAACATAAAACAGCCACCATTTCGAAAATTAAGGAGCCACCATTTCGAAATTTAAAGAGCCACCATGTTAAACATTAAAGGGCCACCTTGTCAAATATTAAAGAGCCACCATTTCAAACCTAAAAGAGCGACCATGTCGAACATACAAGAGCCACCATGTCAAACATAAAGGAGCAGCCATGTAGAACATAAAAGAGCCACCATGTCGAACATAAAAGAGCCACCATGTCAAACATAAAAAAGCCAGCATGTCAAACATAAAAGAGCCAACATGAAGAACATTAAAGAGCCACCATGTCGACCATTAAAAGAGCCACCATGTCGAACATACAAGAGCCACCATGTCAAACATAAAAAAGCCACCATGTCAAACATTAAAGAGCCACCGTTTCAAACCTATAAGAGCCACTATGTCGAACATTAAAAAGCCACCATGTCAAACATTAAAGAGCCACAATGTTAAACATTAAAGAGCCACCATTTCAAACCTAAAGGAGCCACTATGTCAAACATAAAAGAGCCACCATATCTCCTTTCCTCTCTCTCTCTTCTTCTTCCTCTTCCTAAAACTGACGCGATGTTTGTCTGTCTGTATGTCTGTCTGTATGTAGCAAGTGAACTCCTACAATTCTGCCAAGTCAGCGTTGAAACTTATATGGGAAAACTGCAAATTTTCCGGAGCAGGCTTTAGGCTATTTTAATTTTTAATTTTCACATTTTAACGTCCCTAAAAAAGCAGAAAACTGCTTTTTTAACCCCCAATAACCTTCTTTGGCTACTCTGCCTGGGGCTGAAGCCAGTTTGTAAAAATAGCCACCCCAACCTCCGCCCGCGGGCCGCTGTGTATTGAGGGGTGGTTGGTGCGAGTGGAAATAAAACCCCCCGCGTGTTGGGGGGTTCAGTTAAATTTAATGCTTCCCCAGAACGGGGGTTGGGCTTGGGCTGAGTGTACATAGCAGTTGTACAGTGTAAACAGATAGATAGGAGTCAGGACTGTGTCGAGATTCAATTGGTTTTATTATTGGCGCCTTTTTTCTCCATAGGCAGCCCTGTGTATTAGTTTGGCAGTGAAATTCAATGAATTGCGAGCTTCTCTAGCAAGCAGTCGGGAAATCGGTAAATTTCAAACGCTAACTGTTCCTCGAGTTTTAAACTTTGAGAGGAGAGACTTATATTGCTGGAAAGATCTTGCAACGCTGAGTTCGGGGATATAAGTTGTATGCTTTAAATATGAAAAGAAAAAGCACAGCATTTAAAAAACTATTGCCATACTTTTAACTTTCTGCAAAAATTGTACTCAGTTTTGCGAGACGTAATAGATAAAGTTGGGCGTATTGGAAGGGGGTCTGCCGCTGCGTATTGGAGGGTTGATTTAGATTGCGCAACCGTTTATTTACTTTAAATAAGACTGATAGATTCATTTGGTTTTATTATTGGCAGCCCTGTGTATTAGTTTGGCAGTGAAATTCAATGAATAAACTTGCGAGCTTCTCTAGCAAGCAGTCGGGAAATCGGTAAATTTCAAACGCTAACTGTTCCTCGAGTTTTAAACTTTGAGAGGAGAGACTTATATTGCTGGAAAGATCTTGCAACGCTGAGTTCGGGGATATAAGTTGTATGCTTTAAATATGAAAAGAAAAAGCACAGCATTTAAAAAACTATTTCCATACTTTTAACTTTCTGCAAAAATTGTACTCAGTTTTGCGAGACGTAATAGATAAAGTTGGGCGTATTGGAAGGGGGTCTGCCGCTGCGTATTGGAGGGTTGATTTAGATTGCGCAACCGTTTATTTAACTTTAAATAAGACTGATACTGTCTGACTGAGAAATGGTTTGCGCAATTAATTGATTCAATTAATTCAACACGCAGCTCTGGGCAGCTCTAACCCTAACCCTAACCAATGAACTAAGAGTTAAGTTCTTTTTGACAGAGAAAATTTCGATTGAGTCCAGTTTCACGGAGTATTCTGATGGTTTTCGGTTTCACGGAGAGGATTTCTTTTTCGTGGAGAGAATCTAGATGTATTTCTGTTTTACGGAGACGATTTTGATGGATGTCAGTTTCACTCAGAGGATTTCCATGGAGCCCAGTTTCACGGAGAGGGTTTCTGTTTCGCGGAGAGGATTTCTGTTTCGCGGAGAGGATTTCTGTTTCGCGGAGAGGATTTCTGTTTCGCGGAGAGGATTTCTGTTTCGCGGAGAGGATTTCTGTTTCACGGAGGGATTTTGGTATCTTCAGTCAGTCAGTAAAGAGAGTAAAGACAAGAGTGAAAAGAGAAGAGAGAAGAGATTATAGAAAAGAGAGTAGAGATGAGAGAGGACAGATTAGACATGACAGATGGGAGAGAAGAGGGGAGTAAGGCGGGAACGAAGAGGGAGAGAGAAGAAAAGAGGAGAGAGGAGATGAGAGGGAAGATATGAGATAGCAGAGGGAGACAGGAGAGATGAGAGGAGAGAAAAGAGAGGAGCTGAGAGTAGAGGAGAAAGAAATAGTGAGATGAGGCATGAGGGATGTGAGATGAGAGAGGAGAGAAGAGAGGAGAGAGAAGAAAACAGGGGATAAAGGAGACAGGAGAGAAAGACGAAAGACGAGGGAGAAGAGATAAATAAGTTGGTAGAGATGAGAGACGTGAGAGGAGAGAAAAGAGAAGAGAGGAGACAGAAGAATCTGAGTCTGGACAATGGCAGTCAGTTTTTGCGAACAGGGAAAACAAGATATGGTATTTGAAAGGCTTTACAGAGGATTTGGAGATGATTTGGAAGATGGGATTCAAGTCATGGAATTTCAGCTGATGGATTTCAGGGAATGGAATTCCGGTGATGGGAGTTCTTCCCCTTTCTCCTCCAGAGGAGGAGTTGGCCTCTGTTTCGCGGAGAGGATTTCTGTTTCGCGGAGAGGATTTCTGTTTCACGGAGGGATTTTGGTATCTTCAGTCAGTCAGTAAAGAGAGTAAAGACAAGAGTGAAAAGAGAAGAGAGAAGAGATTATAGAAAAGAGAGTAGAGATGAGAGAGGACAGATTAGACATGACAGATGGGAGAGAAGAGGGGAGTAAGGCGGGAACGAAGAGGGAGAGAGAAGAAAAGAGGAGAGAGGAGATGAGAGGGAAGATATGAGATAGCAGAGGGAGACAGGAGAGATGAGAGGAGAGAAAAGAGAGGAGCTGAGAGTAGAGGAGAAAGAAATAGTGAGATGAGGCATGAGGGATGTGAGATGAGAGAGGAGAGAAGAGAGGAGAGAGAAGAAAACAGGGGATAAAGGAGACAGGAGAGAAAGACGAAAGACGAGGGAGAAGAGATAAATAAGTTGGTAGAGATGAGAGACGTGAGAGGAGAGAAAAGAGAAGAGAGGAGACAGAAGAATCTGAGTCTGGACAATGGCAGTCAGTTTTTGCGAACAGGGAAAACAAGATATGGTATTTGAAAGGCTTTACAGAGGATTTGGAGATGATTTGGAAGATGGGATTCAAGTCATGGAATTTCAGCTGATGGATTTCAGGGAATGGAATTCCGGTGATGGGAGTTCTTCCCCTTTCTCCTCCAGAGGAGGAGTTGGCCTCGTCTCCTAATACTAAAACTGCTGCGATGTTTGTCTGTCTGTCTGTCTGTATGTAGCAAGTGAACTCCTACAATACTGCCAAGTCAGCGTCGAAACTTATATGGGAAAACTGCAAATTTTCCGGAGCAGGCTTTAGGCTATTTTAATTTTTAATTTTCACATTTTAACATCCCTAAAAAAGCAGAAAACTGCTTTTTTAACCCCCAATAACCTTCTTTGGCCACTCTGACTGGGGCTGCAGCCAGTTTGTAAAAATAGCCACCCCAACCTCCGCCCGCGGGCCGCTGTGTATTGAGGGGTGGTGGGTGCGCGTGTTCTGGGTTCAATGCAAATCAAACCCCCGCCTGTTGGGGGTTGAGTTAAATTTAATGATTCCCCCAGAACGGGGGTTGGGCTTGGGCTGAGTGTACATAGCAGTTGTACAGTGTAAATAGATAGACTGTGTCGAGATTCATTTGGTTTTATTATTGGCAGCCCTGTGTATTAGTTTGGCAGTGAAATTCAATGAATAAACTTGCGAGCTTCTCTAGCAAGCAGTCGGGAAATCGGTAAATTTCAAACGCTAACTGTTCCTCGAGTTTTAAACTTTGAGAGGAGAGACTTATATTGCTGGAAAGATCTTGCAACGCTGAGTTCGGGGATATAAGTTGTATGCTTTAAATATGAAAAGAAAAAGCACAGCATTTAAAAAACTATTTCCATACTTTTAACTTTCTGCAAAAATTGTACTCAGTTTTGCGAGACGTAATAGATAAAGTTGGGCGTATTGGAAGGGGGTCTGCCGCTGCGTATTGGAGGGTTGATTTAGATTGCGCAACCGTTTATTTAACTTTAAATAAGACTGATACTGTCTGACTGAGAAATGGTTTGCGCAATTAATTGATTCAATTAATTCAACACGCAGCTCTGGGCAGCTCTAACCCTAACCCTAACCAATGAACTAAGAGTTAAGTTCTTTTTGACAGAGAAAATTTCGATTGAGTCCAGTTTCACGGAGTATTCTGATGGTTTTCGGTTTCACGGAGAGGATTTCTTTTTCGTGGAGAGAATCTAGATGTATTTCTGTTTTACGGAGACGATTTTGATGGATGTCAGTTTCACTCAGAGGATTTCCATGGAGCCCAGTTTCACGGAGAGGGTTTCTGTTTCGCGGAGAGGATTTCTGTTTCGCGGAGAGGATTTCTGTTTCGCGGAGAGGATTTCTGTTTCGCGGAGAGGATTTCTGTTTCGCGGAGAGGATTTCTGTTTCACGGAGGGATTTTGGTATCTTCAGTCAGTCAGTAAAGAGAGTAAAGACAAGAGTGAAAAGAGAAGAGAGAAGAGATTATAGAAAAGAGAGTAGAGATGAGAGAGGACAGATTAGACATGACAGATGGGAGAGAAGAGGGGAGTAAGGCGGGAACGAAGAGGGAGAGAGAAGAAAAGAGGAGAGAGGAGATGAGAGGGAAGATATGAGATAGCAGAGGGAGACAGGAGAGATGAGAGGAGAGAAAAGAGAGGAGCTGAGAGTAGAGGAGAAAGAAATAGTGAGATGAGGCATGAGGGATGTGAGATGAGAGAGGAGAGAAGAGAGGAGAGAGAAGAAAACAGGGGATAAAGGAGACAGGAGAGAAAGACGAAAGACGAGGGAGAAGAGATAAATAAGTTGGTAGAGATGAGAGACGTGAGAGGAGAGAAAAGAGAAGAGAGGAGACAGAAGAATCTGAGTCTGGACAATGGCAGTCAGTTTTTGCGAACAGGGAAAACAAGATATGGTATTTGAAAGGCTTTACAGAGGATTTGGAGATGATTTGGAAGATGGGATTCAAGTCATGGAATTTCAGCTGATGGATTTCAGGGAATGGAATTCCGGTGATGGGAGTTCTTCCCCTTTCTCCTCCAGAGGAGGAGTTGGCCTCGTCTCCTAATACTAAAACTGCTGCGATGTTTGTCTGTCTGTCTGTCTGTATGTAGCAAGTGAACTCCTACAATACTGCCAAGTCAGCGTCGAAACTTATATGGGAAAACTGCAAATTTTCCGGAGCAGGCTTTAGGCTATTTTAATTTTTAATTTTCACATTTTAACATCCCTAAAAACGCAGAAAACTGCTTTTTTAACCCCCAATAACCTTCTTTGGCCACTCTGACTGGGGCTGCAGCCAGTTTGTAAAAATAGCCACCCCAACCTCCGCCCGCGGGCCGCTGTGTATTGAGGGGTGGTGGGTGCGCGTGTTCTGCGTTCAATGCAAATAAAACCCCCCGCGTATTGGGGGGTCGAGTTAAATTTAATGCTTCCCCCAGAACGGGGGTTGGGCTTGGGCTGAGTGTACATAGCAGTTGTACAGTGTAAATAGATAGGACTGTGTCGAGATTCAATTGGTTTTATTATTGGCGCCTTTTTTCTCTCCATAGGCTAGATTGACTGACTGACTGTGAAATCAGTTGCGCAATGAATTGATTCAATTAGTTTAATATTTTTATCAGTGCCTTTTAACACGAAGCAGTGCGTAGTTCTAACCCTAACCCTAACCCTAACCCTAACCCTAACCAATGAATCCGGAGAGTTGAGTTGTTTGACGGAAAAAATTCGATTGAGTCCAGTTTAGCAGAGACGATTTCAATGTTTTAATTTTGACGAAGAGGATTTCTGTTTCGTGGAGAGGATTTCGATGGTGTTCAGTTTCGTGGAGAGGATTTCAATGGTGTTCAGTTTCGTGGAAAGGATTTCGATGATGTTCAGTTTCACGGAGAGGATTTCGATGATGTTCAGCTTCACGGAGAGGATTTCTGTTTCGCGGAGATAATTTTATGATTGATTTCTGTTTTATGGAGACCATTTTGATGGATTTAAGTTTCAAGGAGAGGATTTCGAAGGAGTCCAGTTTCACGGAGAGGATTTCGATGGTTTTCAGTTGCACGGACAGGATTTTTCTGCTTCGCGGAGAGGATCTTGATGGATTTGGCATCTTCAATCAGTCA
Organism: Macrostomum lignano; assembly: GCA_002269645.1. Lineage (NCBI taxonomy): Eukaryota > Metazoa > Platyhelminthes > Macrostomidae > Macrostomum > Macrostomum lignano. Next base: position 273,593 of record NIVC01000753.1, on the reverse strand, counting down.
GAGAAGAGAGTAAAGAGAAGAATGAAAAGAGAAGAGAGATGAGATGATAGAAAACAGAGTAGAAATGAGTGGAGAGATTAGACATGACAGATGGGAGAGAAGAGGGGAGTAAGGCGGGAACGAAGGAGAGAGAAGAGAAGAGGAGAGAGGAGATGAAGGGAGAGGATATGAGAGAGGAGATGTGAGATAGCAGAGAGGAGACAGGAGAGAGAAGAAAGGAGGGATAAGAGCGTACAGAGGCAATAGAAGAGAGGAAAGAGAGGAGAGAGGTGAGAGGTGAGAGGAGAGAGATGAAAGATCAGAGATCAGAGATTTAAGAGAAGAAAGTAGTGAGGAGAAAGAAGAGGGTAAAGATGAGAGTGCAGAGAGGAGAGAAACGAGATGAGACAGGTGGTAGAAAGGAGTGTAAAAACAGCAGATAAGAAAGGGGAGGGTGAGAGTGAAAGCATATAGGAAAGTGTAAAAGGGGAGCAGAGGAGAGAGAATAGATAAGTGAGTAGAGAAGAGATATGAGAGAGGAAAGACGAGGGGAGAGAGGAGACAGGAGAGAGTAAATTTGAAAGACCTGGGAGAAGAGATAAATAAGATAGTACAGATGAGAGGAGAGAGAGGAGAGATGAGAGATGCAATGAGAAAAGAGATGAGTGAGAAAATAAGAGAGAGAAGAGATTAGAGATTAGAGAAGAGATGAGGGGAGATGAGAGAAGAGAAGAGAGAATGGAGAGGAGAGAAAAGAGAGGAGAAGAGACAGGTGATGCAGTAGAAAGGAGGGAAGAAAAATGGGAGATAAGAAAGGAGAGGTTGAGAGCGTATAAGAGATACGAGAAATGAGAGCAGAGAGAAGAGAGAAAAGGGAAGAGAGAAAGTAGAGCGGAGACGATAGATAAGTGATTAGAGATGAGATATGAGAGAGGAGAGAAAAGGGGAGAGATAAGATAGAAGATAGGAGAGTAAACAGGAGAGGGAGAAGAGAAAGACGAAAGACGAGGGAGAAGAGATAAATAAGGGAGTAGAGATAAATAAGAGAGTAGGGGTAGAGATGAGATGAGAGAGAGGAGAGAGAAGCGAGTCACGATAATAGCGAAGAGAGGAGAGAGTAGATATGAGAGACGTAAGAGTCTTTGAGCTATGGTCTTTTAAAGGTTTGTAAAGAATTTGGAGACGATTTGGAAGATGGGATTCAAGACATGGAATTTCAGTTGATGGATAATTCAGGGAATGGAATTCCGGTGATGGGAGTTCTTCCCCTTTCTCCTCCGAAGGAGGAGTTCCACTCGTCTACCTATAAAAGTCAAAACTCTGTCTGTGTGTGGACAATTTTGATCGCTATGGACTCCCAAACCGCTCAACCAAATTACACCAAACTTTACACCCACCCTAAACTTACTACGGAGAATGTCTTAGGCTACCTTTAAATTTCCTAGACTCAAGTCTTCCTACCTAAAAGTACAGAAAACTGCTCAAAATGCGCGATTTTTTCACTTAATCCTCCATAGCGCCGCTCCACTTCTACCGATTCTCTTCAAATTTGACACAGATAATCTTAAACTATTTTGGCACAATCATGTAAAATTTTGAGTCTCAAAGTTAATCCTGAGCGGTGCTGTGCACTTTTAAAGTTAGGCTGTTTTTTTCAGCGTAGCAACCACCCCAACCTCCGCCCGCCTGCCTCTCTTTCCCGATACCGATCTGGGCCCAGATGTGTAAAAGGGTTTCAAAATTGACTAACTTTCAGCTGCCATAGTTTTTCTCCACGTGAAGCGATTGACTTCAAATTTGACACAATTCTTTATTGACTCATTCTCTGCCTACATGTAAAGTCTCAACTCTGTATCTCAATCAGGACAGAAACTGTAAGCATGTGAATTTTGTCTGCTTTTTCTGTTGTTTGTGCCACTCACTCACTCCACTCATTCCCCCCAGAGCCAGACGAAGGGTCAGGCGATAGGACTGAATGTACATAGCAAATGTACAGTGTTTTGGAATAACTTTATTTATAGCCTTCTCTGCACCCCGAGAGTGGAGAGGCTACGTTTAGCCATAACAGTTTAGTGAGAAATTCTAACCACTGCCCTCCCCTCTGTATTGGCAAACTCTGCAGCAGTTTAACAGTGGATGGCAATTGGCAAATCGAGGGAATCCAGCATGGTTTGTAAAAGCGAAAGATTTATGAAAAGGCAATGCAGTGCAATACAACCCTACTAAATTAGCCACACCATGGAAATTTTAGGTTTCTTTTAAAGGTAGTGTGTAAATTTTAAATGGCCTCCTAAGAAATGCGTATTTCCTTGGTTGTTGACTGATCCAGAGTCCAGACTGCAGTGGAGCTGAAGATTACACAAATTCCTTTCAGGGCTGCAAATTGGCAAGAAAGATGACGTGATCAAAGCATGAGAACAACGATGAGAGTAGTACGTCCCACAAACTGGCTTTCGAAGCAGGGATCGGCAGACTTTTACTTCAAAAGCCAGATAAAGAATCCAGCTCATGTGCGGGCCAGATGAGAGTGGAAAGGAGAAGGAATAGACTATTAGAAGAGAGGAGAGGCGAGAGGGGGATTAGAGAAAACATGGAAGATAAGAGGAGAGACAAGTGGTGAGGAGAGAGCAGAGAAGAAGTGAGGAAGAAGCGAGAGGAGGGGAGAAAGGAGGGAGAGGAAAGAGTAAAGGTGAGAAGAGGGGAGAGATGAGACAGAGGATCAATGAGAGGAGAGTAAAGAAGAGTGAGAAGAGAGTAGAGATGAGAGAGCGGAAAGAAGATGACAGAGGGTCAAGAGGAGAGGAGAGAGTAGAAAGGATAGAGAAGAGAGGAGATAAGAGGGGGAGAGAGGAGTGAGAAGAGAAGAGATAGAGATAAGAGAGGGGTGTAAGAAGAGGGGAGAAAGGAGAGATGAGATTGTAGAGATGAGACAAATGAAAGGAGAGATGAGAGAGTAAAGATGAGAGATGAAAAAGGTGAGAGGAGAGTGCAGAGAGACGAGAGAAGATAATAGAGGAGAGAGAGAGTATAGAAGAGGGAAGAGAAAAGAAGAGAGGAGTAAGGAAAGAGAGGAGTCAGAAGAGGTGAAAGAGAAGAGTACAGAGGAGATAAGTGAGAGAACGTATTAGAGAGTAAAGATGACAGATGAGAGAGCAGAGATGAGGGTGAACAGACGAGAGATGGGAGAGTAGAGAGAACAGAGGAGAGATAAGAGAGAAGAGATTACAGAAACTAGAGGAGAGAGGAGAGACAGGGAGACAGAAGAGGAAATAGGAGAATGAAGAAGGGAGAGAGTAGAGAGGAGAAGAGAGATGGGAGAGGAGAGATGAGAGAGAGAGAGTGAGAGAGAGAGAGAGAGAGAGAGAGAGAGAGAGAGAGAGAGAGAGAGAGAGAGAGAGAGAGAGAGAGAGAGAGAAACAGAGAGAGAAAGAGAGACAGAGAGAGAGAGAGAGCGCAGAGCAGAGAGAAACGAGAAGAGATAAGAGAGAAAAGATAAAAGAAGAGAAAGGAGAGATAAAAACGCAGACAAGAGAGAAGAGAGGTGAGGGAAGAGACGAGCGACGAGGGGAGAGAGAAGAGATAAAACAAGAAAAGAAATGAGAGGAAAGAGAGAGGAAAGAGGTGAGAGAAGAGACCAGAGTTTAGCAATATATGTTTTAGAGTCAGACAGACATTGCCTGACATTCTGCGCAGTACCCCAGCCAACAATGTCTCAAACCCTAATTTTACACGAATGTGCTCCATTTAATGTCTACCTCTATCCTACTAACTATTAACAAGTTTTTGTTTGTGTATGGCCTTAGACTTCAGAATACATGCAAAAGTAGTTCCGGGTATTGGAATTCCCCGGGTTCAAAATCCGCGGGTTTCAACAGCTTGTCGAACATAAAAGAGTCACCATGTTAAAAATTAAAGAGCCACCATGTCGAACATTAAAGAGCCACCATGTCAAACATAAAACAGACACCATGTCAAAAATTAAAGAGCCACCATGTCAAACATTAAAGAGCCACCATGTCGAACATTAAAGAGCCACCATGTCAAACATAAAACAGCCACCATTTCAAAAATTAAAGAGCCACCATGTCAAACATTAAAGAGCCACCATGTCGAACATTAAAGAGCCACCATGTCGAACATAAAAGAGCCACCATATCAAACATAAAAGAGTTACCATGTTAAAAATTAAAGAGCCACCATGTCGAACAATAAAGAGCCACCATGTCAAACATAAAACAGACACCATTAAGAACATTAAAGAGCCACCATGTTGAACATTAAAGAGCCACCATGTCGAACATAAAAGAGCCACCATTTCGAAAATTAAGGAGCCACCATTTCAAACCTAAAAGAGCCACCATGTCGAACATTAAAAAGCCACCATGTCGAACATTAAAGAGCCACCATGTCGAACATTAAAAAGCCAACATGTCGAACATTAAAAAGCCAACATGTCAAACATAAAAGAGCCACCATGTCAAACCTAAAAAAGCCACCATGTCAAACATAGAAGAGCCACCATGTCAAACATAAAAGAGCCACCATGTCAAACATAAAAGAGCCACCATGTCAAACATAAAAGAGCCACCATGTCAAACATAAAAAGAGCCACCATGTCAAACATAAAACAGACACCATTAAGAACATTAAAGAGCCACCATGTCGAACATTAAAGAGCCACCATGTCGAACATAAAAGAGCCACCATTTCGAAAATTAAGGAGCCACCATTTCAAACCTAAAAGAGCCACCATGTCGAACATTAAAAAGCCACCATGTCGAACATTAAAGAGCCACCATGTCGAACATTAAAAAGCCAACATGTCGAACATTAAAAAGCCAACATGTCAAACATAAAAGAGCCACCATGTCAAACCTAAAAAAGCCACCATGTCAAACATAGAAGAGCCACCATGTCAAACATAAAAGAGCCACCATGTCAAACATAAAAGAGCCACCATGTCAAACATAAAAGAGCCACCATGTCAAACATAAAAGAGCCACCATGTCAAACATAAAAGAGCCACCATGTCAAACATAGAAGAGCCACCATGTCAAACATAGAAGAGCCACTATGTCAAACATAAAAGAGCCACCATGTCAAACATTCAAGATATACAATTTCAAATGTAAAGGTATAAAGCGCCATGCCAATTTAAAGGAGCCACTATAAAGCTAAGGAAATTGTCGCTCTAGCTACTTATTGTCTGGTGGATGGTTGCTATTTGGGGATGCTATCTATCTGGGGATGCTTGCTATTTGGAGGATGCTTGCTTTCTGGGGGATGCTTGCTATCTGGGCGATGCTTGCAATTTGGGGGATGCTTGCTATCTGAGGGATGCTTGCTATCTGGTGGATGCTTGCTATCTGAGGGATGCTTGCTATCTGAGTGATGCTTGCTATTTGGGGTATGCTTGCTATCTGAGGGATGCTTGCTATCTGGGGAATGCTTGCTATCTGGGGAATGCTTGCTATCTGGGGAATGCTTGCTATCTGGGGGATGTTTGCTATCTGGGGGATGCTTGCTATCTGGGGGATGCTTGCTATCTGGGGGATGCTTGCTATCTGGGGGATGCTTGCTATTTGAGGGATGCTTGCTATCTGGGGAATGCTTGCTATCTGGGGGATGCTTGTGGTCTTGGGAAGATTTCTTATTGCAATTCACTTCATTTGAGCAGTTTGTCTGTTGTCTTTGTGAAGGATTTTTTGGCTGTCTTTTTGTTACTTGTAGAGAACAGAGATTCTATCCAGATGTCCCCCATCGGGGGGCGAAGATTGCTAGTCCTATATACTAAAAATGTGATGTCTATATATATACATATATATATATATATATATATATATATATACATATATATATATATATATATATATATATATATGTATATGTGATAGATTAGAGAAAAAATGGCTGGATCGATTTTGTTCGAACTCGCACTGTTCGATCAGAAATTTTTGCGTGACTGTACATGCATCGTGGCTAAGAAATTGCTCGATGCTAAAGGCATTAAATATTCGAAAAACATGCTTTTTTTGCAAAGGTCAAGCAAACTTTTCGACTTGAAATGCATTGTAAGAATGCTAGAGAAAAAACTGACTGGTTGAATTCTGATTCTGAAATAGATTGCATCATAACTGAATTGTAACTCTGACTTGAATTGAAAATGCAGTGTGGAAGCGTAGCACCAGACTTGATTTAAATTGCGTAACCATATTGTTAACTGATACTGACTGACTGAGAAACTGATTATGTCATAACTGCTTCGTGTGATTTACTCTATGCTTGGAGTTTTGAAACTGTTGAATTATATATAAGTGCTATAATTCATATTATCAAAACGATGAGAGCTAGCCTAGAGGTGAACAAACTGAACTGCTAAATGCTGCGACGATGGTTCGAATTATCATAGAGTATAATTTTTTTAATTAAAGCTTTTCAATGTCAGGAAAACTAAAAGACTTTTTAAAAAGAAGCGTCATGTAAAAATCATAGAAGCGTCATGTAAAAAATCATAGAAGCGTCATGTAAACAATCATAGAAGCGTCATTTAAAAAATCATAGAAGCGTCATATAAAAATCATAGATGCGTCATTTCAACAATCATAGAAGCGTCATATAAAAATCGTAGAAGCGTCCTATAAAAATCATAGAAGCGTCATTTAAAAAAGTCATAGAAGCGTCATGTAAAAATCGTAGAAGCGTCATGTAAACAATCATAGAAGCGTCATGTAAAAAATCATAGAAGCGTCATGTAAACAATCATAGAAGCGTCATGTAAACAATCATAGAAGCGTCATGTAAACAATCATAGAAGCGTCATGTAAACAATCATGGAAGCGTCATGTAAAAAATCAGAGAAGCGTCATGTAAAAAATCATAGAAGCGTCATGTAAAAAATCATACGAGCGTCATGTAAACAATCATAGAAGCGTCATGTAAACAATCATAAAAGCGTCATGTAAACAATCATAGAAGCGTCATGTAAAAAATCAGAGAAGCGTCATGCATGTAAACAATCATAGAAGCGTCATGTAACAATCATAGAAGCGTCATGTAAACAATCATAGAAGTGTCATGTAAACAATCATAGAAGCGTCATTTAAAAAATCAGAGAAGCGTCATGTAAACAATCACAAAAGCGTCATTTAAAAAATCATAGAAGCGTCATATAAAAATCATAGAAGCGTCATATAAATATCATAGAAGCGTCATGTAAAAAATCATAGAAGCGACGGGAAGCGTCATATAAAAATCGTAGAAGCGTCATATAAAAATCATAGAAGCGTCATTTAAAAAAGTCATAGAAGCGTCATGTAAAAATCGTAGAAGCGTCATGCAAAAAATCATAGAAGCGTCATGTAAAAAATCATAGAAGCGTAATGTAAACAATCATAGAAGCGTCATGTAAAAAATCAGAGAAGCGTAATGTAAACAATCATAGAAGCGTCATGTAACAATCATAGAAGCGTCATGTAAACAATCATAGAACCGTCATGTAAACAATCATAGAAGCGTCATGTAAAAAATCGTAGAAGCGTCATATAAAAATCATAGAAGCGTCATTTAAAAAAGTCATAGAAGCGTCATGTAAAAATCGTAGAAGCGTCATGTAAACAATCATAGAAGCGTCATGTAAAAAATCATAGAAGCGTCATGTAAACAATCATAGAAGCGTCATGTAAAAAATTATAGAAGCGTCATGTAAAAAATCATAGAAGCGTCATGTAAACAATCATAGAAGCGTCATGTAAAAAATCATAGGAGCGTCATGTAAACAATCATAGAAGCGTCATGTAAACAATCATAGAAGCGTCATGTAAACAATCATGGAAGCGTCATGTAAAAAATCAGAGAAGCGTCATGTAAACAATCATAGAAGCGTCATGTAACAATCATAGAAGCGTCATGTAAACAATCATAGAAGTGTCATGCAAACAATCATAGAAGCGTCATGTAAACAATCATAGAAGCGTCATGTAAAAAAATCATAGAAGCATCATGTAAAAAATTATAGAAGCGTCATGTAAAAAATCATAGAAGCGTCATGTAAACAATCATAGAAGCGTCATGTAAACAATCATAGAAGCGTCATGTAAAAAATCATAGAAGCGTCATGTAAAACATCATAGAAGCGTCATGTAAAAAATCGGAGAAGCGTCATGTAAAAAATCATAAAAGCGTCATTTAAAAAATCATAGAAGCGGCAATAAAAATCATAGAAGCTTCATATAAAAATCATAGAAGCGTCATGTAAAAAATCATAGAAGCGTCATGTAAACAATCATAGAAGCGTCATGTAAAAAATCATAGAAGCGTCATGTAAAAAAATCATAGAAGCGTCATGTAAAAAAATCATAGAAGCGTCATGTAAAAAATCATAGAAGCGTCATGTAAACAATCATAGAAGCGTCATGTAAACAATCATAGAAGCGTCATATAAAAATCATAGAAGCGTCAAGAAAAAATAATAGAAGCCTCATTTAAAAACTAATGAAAGTGTCATTTAAAAGATTAAGAAGCATCATGGTAGAATAAAAGAAGCGTCATGTCAGACATGAAGGGTGTCATGTAAAAATTAAATGCAGCTATAATGCTGTGCTGGGGAGAAAAACTGAGACGTAAAGGCTCTCAGAGAATAACTGAGATTACGGGGGGGGGGGGTTCTGAGATGTCAAAGCAAAAGTCAGAAGCTACTTCAAAGTTCATGTACTTTACTCAATTTTTAAATTATTACATTCTTTGTTGGCTCGCCACGGGGGGCGCTGATAGAAGAAGAGTCATGTAAAAAATAAAAGTAGCACTATGTATACATAAAATAAAAGTCATGTCGAAGTTAAAAGATTCATTTGGGAATTGCTACGATGTCAAAGCTTGGTGGAAATCGTTATAGTGCTGTGATTCTTAAAGAAGGAATCACTAAAATTCCAAGGCTTAGGGGAGAAGAATTGCTGAGATTTCAAGGCTTTAGGTTGGGTTAAAGTTAGGTTTAGGTCAAGTGTGGGTTGAGGGTTATATTTTATCGGGTTTCAAGGTTAACAAGGGATTTTTTAGATTTCAAGATTTATGGGGGGCATCGCTGACATGTCAAGGCTTACGGCGGGAATAGCTGAGATGTCAAGGCTCACGGGGGTATAAATAAGATTTCAAGGCTTAAGTCAGAAGCTACATGTAGTTTATTGAAAACTTTTTATTCCATTATTTGTCGACTCCTCAGGGCTCGCTGATAGAAAAAGCGTAATGTAAAAATAAAAGAAGCTTCATGTCAAAGTTAAGAGATTCATTTGGGAATCCCTACGATGTCGAGGCTTGCAGGGAATCGCTATAATGCTGTAGTAGTGCTATAATGACTCTTAGAGAGAATTACTGAAATTTCAATGTTAGGTTAGGGTTAGGGTTAGGGTTAGGGCTAGGGTTAGGGTTAGGCTAGGTTTAGGGTTAGAAGGTTGACAGTTTTTAGATTTCCAAGGCTTATTGGGGGCATTGCTGTGATGTCAAGGGGGGAAGTTGATAAGTTAAAGCTTGTGGGGGGGGGGGAATTACTGACATGTCAAGGCTTACAAGGTTTGACAGGAGATTTTTTTAAGATTTCGAGGATACATGTAGCTTATTAAAAAAACGTGTATTGCATTTCTTTGGCTCCCCAACGGGGGGCGTAGATTGCTAGTAGAAAACTAAAGTACGTACAGTGTGTAGGGAGCAGCATCCTAGAAATTTAGCTTTTGCCTGTTGTCTGGTAAGAAACGTATTTGTCGCATCGCCCATGCATTTACATGCACATGCAATAGTATGCTCTGGAGAGATAGAAATGCGATTTTTCTCAACCGAATTAGTCCTTTGCAATCAACTTCATTCAGCGCTATATATGCATCTCTAGAGCAAGAGAATTGAGTAGATTTTCAAAAAAGAAAAACAAAAAAACTTTCGCTTATTTTTTAGATTATATAGTTCTTTTTTCAAGCAATTAAAAGGAAAAACGCATTCAACGTTTATTTATTGATAAGTTTAGTCGAAAAATTAAAATTGAAATCAGAAATATTTATGCCAAAAGTATCGATCAGATTTATGTCTGCTAGCAATGCACATATGTACAGCATTAGTCAGGCTATAACCAGCAAGTCTATCAACTAATACTAATAAGTAATCACTTACCGATCTGATTTCAGTTGTTTCGATAGAGTAAAATTATACAGTTTGAGTCTCAATGAAGTAAATGTTGGTTATTACAAATGAGTCGAAAAATTATATAGTAATGGCAAACAATTAGGATCATCATAATAAAGAATCAACCGTAAGTTGTAATAAATGGATTCAAACCGCAGACAGGTTTGTCTAAAATGAATTTAATTGCAAAAATTTCAGTAAATATTATTCCTACAGCCAATTAGCCAAATCCATAAATTAGGGTTAATAACATAGATTTACAGACTTTAAGCTATAGACTGGGCGCATCAATTAAGTCAATGTAATTGAACCGATTAAACCGTATTAATGTTTGATACCAAAGCTATAATGTGGCATAGACTGGAGTTTGATAGATCATAAACTTTTTGACCAGACTGTATAGTATGAGTCAGAAACAGGTTGGGCCATAGACTATATGGGTAATAAACAGGTTGGGCCATAGACTATAGGGTTAATAAACAGGTTGGGCCATAGACTGGGGTTGGAAGCTTAACAAACCATATTACGTTTGTAAACATAGATCTTAGACATTCAACGAATTTATGAAGCCAATTAGTTCAATAGCTCAAAATCAATAATCATCGACTCTTCGAAGTTTTTCAACACAGGAACAAAGATCTATCTTGACCAGCAAAAAGGATAAAAATATTTAGAAACTAGGCAATAAAGGAGTACATACAAGAACAAAAAGCCAAATTAATATAATATGTTAAAATCGAACATATACCTTTACTATCACATATATTAATTTATGAAACGCAGATAGGTCGCAGATAATTAATTGATTTATAATTGCGAAATAGGTGAACAATATTTTTATCTTTGCGGAAAATCAAGCGGCCAGGTGAAACACAAGTGTTATACTGTACGTAGTTAAGCATTTATTTAGCTGTTTATTTTGTCTTGTCAATTTTTGAGATAGAAAAAGTTCCGATATTTTGGGTGAAAACTTAGTTAATCAGCAAAAAAGCAAATCTACATGAATGAGAGCAGGTCACTTATGTTACAGGTAAAAAAGTATGACGTTTAAATAAATAAATAAAAGTCACTGCCTCTAAATATTTAAACGTTTCTCAAAGTAGTCGCATCTTGGTAGCCTAGTCTGGGTATCTGGGTAGCCTAGTCTGGGTATCTGGGTAGCCTAGTCTGGTTATCTGGGTAGCCTAGTCTGGGTATCTGGGTAGCCTAGTCTGGGTATCTGGGTAGCCTAGTCTGGGTATCTGGGTAGCCTAGTCTGGTTATCTGGGTAGCCTAGTCTGGGTATCTGGGTAGCCTAGTCTGGGTATCTGGGTAGCCTAGTCTGGGTATCTGGGTAGCCTAGTCTGGGTATCTGGGTAGCCTAGTCTGGGTATCTGGGTAGCCTAGTCTGGGTATCTGGGTAGCCTAGTCTGGGTATCTGGGTAGCCTAGTCTGGGTATCTGGGTAGCCTAGTCTGGGTATCTGGGTAGCCTAGTCTGGGTATCTGGGTAGCCTAGTCTGGTTATCTGGGTAGCCTAGTCTGGGTATCTGGGTAGCCTATATAGTCTGGGTACCTGGGTAGCCTAGTCTGCCTAGTCTGGGTATCTGGGTAGCCTAGTCTGGGTATCTGGGTAGCCTAGTCTGGGTATCTGGGTAGCCTAGTCTGGTTATCTGGGTAGCCTAGTCTGGGTATCTGGGTAGCCTAGTCTGGTTATCTGGGTAGCCTAGTCTGGGTATCTGGGTAGCCTATATAGTCTGGGTACCTGGGTAGCAGTCTATTGATTTACGAACATCAGTCTATTGATTTAGGGTAGCCTATATAGTCTGGGTATCTGGGTAGCCTAGTCTGCCTAGTCTGGGTATCTGGGTAGCCTATATAGTCTGGGTACCTGGGTAGCAGTCTATTGATTTACGAACATCAGTCTATTGATTTACGAACTATCAAGTAAAAGAATTCAGTCAGCTTAGCTTGTCTAGTTGAATCTTTGAAAGCATAAAATTATTTTCTTATCAACAGAATTGCCAACGCCAATAATGATAATAAAAAAGTGGTACAAAGCAGTTATAACAAAACGAAAGATAGACTTTATTGCGTCGTACACAGTTTACTCGTAACCGTAAAAAATCTATACTCTAAATTAATTAAATAGACAGCCAAGGTCAAGAAAGAATCGATTTAATCTTTTTACATTAATCTGTCTGCATCTGATGCGGTACAAATATTGTTGCTAAAATACTCAACAGCAGCCAAAATAAGATGTGAAAAACAGTAACTTATTGAAAGTGCGAAATTCAGAAAACAAGGCAGGACATCTGCGAAGGCTAAATAAGTATGGATAGCAGATAGTGAAATAATGGCCCAGTACAAAATCGGAAATGCCAAAAACATCAGATTAGAATAGCAGGTCACGGTTATTTAGCGTGCTCATAGATCATGGAACTACTGCTCATATATCATTAAGCTGCAGCTCATAAATCATTGAACTACTGCTCATAGATCATAGAGCTACTGCTCATAGATAATGAAGCTACTGCCCATAGATAATGAAGCTACTGCTCATATATCATTAAGCTGCAGCTTATAGATAATGAGTTACTGCTCATAGATCACTAAGGCTACTGATCATAGATCATGGAGCTACTGATCATAGATTATGGAGCTACTGATCATAGATCATTAAGGCTACTGATCATAGATTATGGAGCTACTGATCATAGATCATGGAGCTACTGATCATAGATTATGGAGCTACTTATCATATATCATGGAGCTACTGATCATAGATTATGGAGCTACTGATCATAGATCATGGAGCTACTGATCATAGATTAAGGAGCTACTTATCATAGATCATGGAGCTACTGATCATAGATTATGGAGCTACTAATCATAGATCATGGAGCTACTGATCATAGATTATGGAGCTACTTATCATATATCATGGAGCTACTGATCATAGATTATGGAGCTACTGATCATAGATCATGGAGCTACTGATCAAAGATTATGGAGCTACTGATCATATATCATGGAGCTACTGATCATAGATCATGGAGCTACTGATCATAGATCATGGAGCTACTGATCATAGATCATGGAGCTACTGATCATAGATCATGGAGCTACTAATAAAAAAAAAACAAATTTGCATAATTCTTCATACAAGGATAGATTCCAATTCCACCGACTATCTTTTCGCAAAAGTGCCTGCCTACATCCATATTTATAGACTTGTAACCAATATCTATACAGTAGAGATCAATATCTATACAGTAAACATAGTGACAGGAAATCCAGTCTGAATTGGCAATGGCAAAAACGATTTACAGCTCTATAGTTAATTTTAATAAGTCCGGCGCGTAATAAACTAACCAATGCAGCAGTAAGCGCTGTTTTAATAACTAAAATTAGTATAGTTTACGCATGGATACAAGCATACTCGTATTCAATCGCCGGCTTAAATTAAACGTCGTTAAAGTGCAAGAAAAGTTTGAAGCACACAGAGCGGGAGATTTAAAAACAATTTTAAAATTAACTTAATTTTATAAATAAACAAGAAACGACTGGATGGCAAAACTAAATGAGAGAACGCACGCACATGTTCCAGATCGTGAACCAACGGGGCCAGTAGCATCATTGATTTAATTTAATAAGTTTTTTGGGTTTCATTCTAGCTCTGGGCTGAATAAGTTCGGGCCAGAGGGGTGCGGAAACCGTTTCAATGTACATTTAAAGTACATGATTACTGGGGTGTTGAAGGGCAGAGGGGTAAGGAAACAATTTAATTGTCGATGCAAAGTACATTCTTCCCAGAGAAGACTGTGGTGAAAACAGTTTGAATTCGTATGTACATTCTTCGCTCAGGAGTGGCCAGAGAGCTACGAGTATATTTAGTCATCAGTGTACATTCTATCCCTGTGGTCGATGGGGTAGAGATAAGATAACCAATGTACATAGTTTTTCCGTACACTAAATTCAAATAAAAATTGTCGGCCCCGTTGTTCCCAAAAAGTCGATTTGAAACAAAGAAAGCCCTACATTAAAGCAATTCAGACGTTGCTATTCGTCCACTAAGGAGGGAAGAGACAGTCAAAGACAGCCAGCGCTCCCAGCTGTTCATCAGAGCTCCATGTCAACATCCTGCTGCTCCGAGTCGCTATAATCCGACATTGAGCTCTCCTCTGATGACATAGCGTCTGGCTGTTGATCACCGTCGCAGCCGCTGCCACCACCAGCGGCCGAAGCCGCGGCCTCCGTGGCAAATCTGGACACGTACTCGCGCACCTTGCTACGATAGTCGTCTGGCTGGTGCAGGTAGAGCGAAGCGGCGTCCCCGTTCAGAGGGTCCATGGGATTGGGGTAGGCCAGCAGCTGGGGCAGGAACGACTCAAATATGTTGGTCAGGTCTGGCAATTGCGGAAGTGCGATTTTAATCGGGGTGTTTATCTGTGGCACAGATAAATTTTTACGAAGTTAGTTTTTTGTATTTATGATGCTTGTCTCAACCTCAATTATCAACTCTCAATCTCAACCTCAACCTATACGCACTAGGATCTTAGCACCAGGATCTTAGTTCCAGGATCGTAGCACCAGGATCTTAGTACCAGGATCTTAGCACCAGGATCTTAGTTCCAGGATCGTAGCACCAGGATCTTAGTACCAGGATCTTAGCACCAGGATCTTAGCACCAGGATCTAGCATCAGGATCGTAGCACCAGGATCTTAGCACCAGGATCTTAGTACCAGGATCTTAGCACCAGGAACGTAGCACCAGGATGTTGGCACCAGGATGTTAGCACCAGGATCTTAGTACCAGGATCTAGCACCAGGATTTTAGCACCAGGATCTTAGCACCAGGATCTTAGCACCAGGATCTTAGCATCAGGATCTTAGCACCAGGGGCTTTAGCACCAGGGGCTTTAGCACCAGGGGCGCCAGCACAAGGGTAAAAGCTGTACTGTAAGGGGCGTCAAATACCGGTAGAGGGGCGGCTCCCCCTACTTTCACCCCTGAATGCGTGGCATCCTGATGACCAACTCTTGGGACAGCTGAATCACTAATTGGCATGCTCAGCTTCTGTGCTGTCTGAGTTATGGCTGGGGGTTGCAGGCATCTGCTGCTGAGACTTTACAGATAAACAGAGATCCAAAAATGCGTGTACACTAACATTAACTAATAATATCACCTGTGTGGCGGCCAGACTACGCGACCGGCAGCACCAGTGCAGCCGCACTGGAAACCCCCCGCCAACCTCTGTCTAGCCGAGGTGGGGTGGTGGCGCACCGCGCTAGCCGGCTCGCTAAGCCAGGGGGGTTGGCGTAGCCAATCACGCCACGCCACATGTGCGCACCTCCCTAGGCCCCTCAATAATCTCGCGCTGTTTTCACTTGTATAAATATACGCGCAATGCAGTGCAACATCTTTGCTGCCATTACATCTATCGAACTAAAAGGCCTTCCGCCTCACCTGGTTTATTAACCCTTACATATTAAAATTGGCATCAACACTTAAGAAAGACAACTATCAGGTGGGAACAAGAAAACATGTGCACTTACCATACAGAGCAGACCAGCTTTGGTTAATGACATCGAGGCAGACTGTGCCAGACCTACAGATACATGCAGTGTAGAGAGACCCGTGGCATTTTTGTTATCTGATAAAAAAATAAAGTCAAGATTTTACTTACGCCTCATCAATGTTGGGATGAAATATTTTATTCATGAAGCCTGAAAAAAAGCAAGTTATCAATTGGGTGTACTTTGAATTAAACTTTCAGTCTTGAGACACTAAATCAAAGAGGCTTATATTTTAAAACATACCAATTGAAGGTGATTTGAATGGATATCGGTCAGGAAGATCCACACGAACTTTCCAGACTCCACCTTCATACAGAGCTAAAATTAGTCAATTGATAATAATTGGCACATAAAAAATCAACTTAATCAATTAAACACAAACATGGAAAAAGTACTCACTGTCAACTGGTCCATAGAACTTAACCACAAATTCATTCAGTCCTCCAAGTATGGTCACCTCATGCTTACTCTCAATGCTTTTTGTGTTTATTGTATCATTTTGGTTAAGGAAAGTATCATCATTTTTTTAGAATTTCAAGTAAAAAATATTAAAGACAAAGATAACATTAGAAAAACTCATGTAGATATGGCATTCTTTTGTTTTATGATCCCCCTACATTTGTCCTATAGAACATGGCACTTTCATTATATGATTCTTTATGTAAAATATAGGAGTCTTGTTTGAATATCAGTGGAGTATATTTGAAGCACAATTACCCTAATTATTGTAAACCACAATTCTTGGCAAGAGTAGGGATATCTCTATATACAATTTTGTTATACAATCATTCAAATGGAGTAAATGTATAGAAAGGGATCAGATAATGAAACTTAGGCTTTTAATCAATTTTGTAATACTATCCCCCAAGTCAAAAATTTGTTTACAGGGGATTGTGTAGTTTGTCTAACCTCTTGTCTAGGCTACCTGATGGAGATTCCACAAAAGTAAGTCGTGATTTTTTTGGCGTCCCTCCCTTTTCTTTTTTTTAACCCCCCCCCACTTTTTTATATGATCCCTGACAGTGTGAAACAATGTTGTCTGTACTGTAAGGGGATCATAAAACGAAAGTGAGGGGGGTCAAGCATGGAATTATTAGATAGTATGAACTATCTTTACTTCATCTACAAGTGTGATACCTTGATTTCATTTTTTGATATACAATCCCCTGCAAACAAATTTTGGACTTCTTGAACTTTAGGTAGATATAATAGTTGTAGTTTTAATAGGATTATAATTTTGTCTCTATATAGGTTTTTGATGGTGCTGATTTCAAATTTAAGCTTCATTTTTTCGTATCTTAAAGCCAACCACTAGGGCATAGGGAATTGGGGGTTTAGGGTAGGAAAAAACTTCATGGGGATTGATTTTACCTACCTAAACTTCAATAGAGGCATGGGGGTCTATTGAAGATTAGGTAGGTAAATTCTGAACCCAAGGGGGTTGGGCCAATAACTACCAACCACCGTGACATGGGGAATAGGGGGATTTAGGGTGGGGAAAATCTTTATGGGGATTGATTTTATGTACCTAAACTTCAATAGAGGCATGGGGTCTATTGTAGATTAGGTAGATATATTTGGAGACTAAGAGTGTCTAGGGGGGAAATTGTACTGCAGCTTAAATTAAAAATTCAGCAAGTTATCAAACATCTCCATAGAGAAAAATTCTAATTTTATCAATCTAATTGATATCAGCAGCTCTAGTTACCATTTAGAATAGAGATGACATGCAAATTAGTAGAAATTAAGTATAAGTAAACAATTAAAGAATGTACAGCTAGTCATAACCATGAGAGAATGACAGCAAATCAAAAGCAAGAGGTGAGGGCAGTGGCAAACCATGAATCAGCATTTTTAAAAACAGTAATTTGACATGGCACTCTCATTGCACTATTACAAACTGAGTGAAGAAAAATTAATAAATTTTGCTTAATAAATAGTTTATAACATTATTAAAATAATAAAACTATACTAAAAATTTGGGTCTTAGGAGACCTACTGAGTTTTTATTTCTACTCTGAAAGTATAAAATGCAAATTAGCATTTGTTATCTAAAATAAGAATGATGCTAAGAATTCTAAATCTTGTAATATTGCTATAGCCTATATACTTTTGAAAAGAAATAAAGAAAACATAGCATTATTTTCATTTTTGATGCACAAAATATCTCTGTAATCATTTTTTAACTATGTTATTTACCTAAAAATAAGGAATTAAATATATATTAGTTTATTTAATATAATATAATAAACCCTCAAAAATCTTTGAAAGCTAATAATACTTAAGTATCAATAAAAACTTCCTTAAATTCTTCTACTACGAATTAACAAATAAAGCTAGTATAGTTACTAGTACTAGTATAAAGAAAATTACATTCATAAGATTATACTTCAAAATTAAGTAAAATTACTTCAATTATTATAATAGATTGACATTAAGCTACTTCATTATTGAAAATTGATTGGTAAGTAGAAATTAGAAACAATTAAGTTTTAACTATTTACTATTATTGTACATTAGTAAGGTGAAAAATTATTATATAATTAATAAATCCAGTTATGACAATTACATTTAGATTTAGGCGGATCATATGCGCAACCAAGTTCTTATTAAAAGGATACAGTTTCACAACGTCTGTGTCCATGCGTCTTTTTCCTGGTGTTGGGGACGACATTTTACTGGTGATCAAAGGTTTCCTTAATTAAATAACTAGTACTAATGTATCAAGGTAATAGTTCTACGATAAATTGTTTAGCATTCTGCGAACTCTTCGCTGCCCGTCATTATAGTCTTTGAATAATTGCTTAAATATTGTTTATTTATTGAACTGAGCAAAAAGACGTGAAAGCAAATGATAGAACAAAGGTGAAGAATACAAAATATTCAATTACGATTAAATGTGGTAATTGCGAGCGAAGTTAAAACGGTGCCTAGGCGTTCAGGTTGAGTTGGAAGAAGTATAGGCGACGTTTTTTTAATCTTAGACCGGTTTTAGAAATTGAATTAATTCTTAATTGTAATTTGACTATCATTTACCTAGATTATTTTTACATTTAGTCTGCTTAACATTTGTTTTACTAAGGACGTTAAAATGGCAGTTTAAGTCATTTTAAGTCACTCGAACACACCCTAAGGTTGAATCAGCTGATTCGTATTATAGTATTTAAAATGAATAAAACTAAAAAAATAGGACTAAAAACTTTAAGCCCCATTGCAAATTAACTAAAAGCAGTACACTGGTCCTATTGAAAGCAGAAAGTTTTTCAAAATTTGTTAAAACGAGGAAAATGCGCGAAAATTCCTATAATATCGTTACAAAAAGCCAGATTTGGGTCCGTGGGGCGCACAGCCTCAGTTGTAAAGTTATTAATTAGTAGAAGAAATTTAATGGAAATAGATGTATTGAAATAATTTATTGAATTTGATTGTATGATTGTGTGAAAGCAAAATATTTAAGTGTCATTTAATAATTCCAATGCCATCTTCTGCTGAGTACAGAAGACAGTATATAGCTTCGATTTTCTGTACACAGGAGTACATGTATAAAGATGTATTCTGAAAGTATCTACATATGTTTCTAACTATATGCGTGATGCGTCCAAAGAAGCGTTTTCGGACAGTTGTATTGAACTAATTCAGTACTGCCTCTGAATTTTTCGAAAAGCTGGCATGCGTTAGACTTATCAAGCAATTTTTTTATTTTCTACCAAAAATGATAAGCTATGTTAAAGATTTAAAAATTGGCTCTTTTTTCTTTTTTTGACCTATAATTTGCGTTCATTTATTTTTCTTAATTTAGTAGTTTGGTCAGCAGACATTTTCAAGAAAACAGTGCTTCGATATATTTTACTCACCAAGGAATCACGAGCATGACTTCATTAGCAAGATTCTTTAGTCATTTTTTAGCTCTCTCTCTATGATCATTATATTCTCTTTTTCATATAAATGAGCACCCAAAAACCCAATGCGGAAAAACTACTGGGCTTATATTATCCACTTTAATTATGATCGAAGGCTAAAACCCTATCAAATGTATGGCACACAGCTTACTAAATTCAAGAAAATTCTGATACGAGCGATCGAAGTCTTTGAAAAAAACAGTGGCCTGCAGTTCTTCCCTAAGCCCTCCCCCACCCCTAGAATCTCAATCTCGGCATGCCAACTCGATAGGCAAGACAGACTGGCCCA
Organism: Macrostomum lignano; assembly: GCA_002269645.1. Taxonomy (NCBI): domain Eukaryota; kingdom Metazoa; phylum Platyhelminthes; family Macrostomidae; genus Macrostomum; species Macrostomum lignano. The sequence continues at coordinate 253,709 of NIVC01000753.1, read as the reverse complement.
GCGCCCGTGTCCAGCTGATTGATGGCTCGGCCAGGCCTGCCAGTACATGTATATACAGGGATCGGGAGCCATTATACATTCTCCCTAGCTGGCCGGGGGATTCCCGCCGGGGGATAAAGCGAGAGAGAGAGAGGAGCGGGGGAGGATAAAAGCTGCAGTTGGTTTATGAAAAAAAGATTCCCAAGCTGCTGCTCCCAGAGGATCAGAAAAGGTCGTCGAATAGAAGAGTGTAGGGAAGGGATTCAGCCTCCAACGGGAGTTGCCCTGGTGTATCACCTCCTGATCGCACGGCAACAAGAAGTTCCCTTTCACCCCCGCTGGGCCGGACCGGCCCTTAATAAACCCAAAAACTAAAGATTCGATCCCTCGACTAGCATTGCCGGTCACGAGCCCTGGCGTGAATTATATTGCATGGCATGCCCCTCAACGGTTGGGAGGAAATCGGTCAGCTCACTAAAGCCACGTTGACCTGCCGGCCGCTCGGATGCGAAAATGATAAATTAGCCAGGATTGGTTCGAATGAACTATTTTGAAATCGACTTTTACAGACTTACTATTACTATATAAACTGCTTTCACAAATCGAGCTTAACGAAATCGAACAACACTTATTTGTCATGCAGTTGCTTTACTGTGAGGGCAGACAACATCTGGAAAATTCTTACATGATTTGTGCATGATCTTTTTAGAGTATGGATTAAAGCAACGAAAAAAATATTGATTGGAATATTTACATTACTTTTTTAAAAGTTTTTTCCAAGTATTACTTGGAGTGGATGTCTCGCTCACCTATGTAGACTGCTATTCGAAAGCGTTTGGAAACTTCCAACAAAATTTGAACGAAATTTCAAAGTCAACCGCAAGCGCTGCAGGACTGAATTCTGTTGGAATCTTTGGATCTTGACTCCTGAACGATTGCCTGTGCCCTACTCTACCACCGATGTTATTTTGCACCCCTACTCTACCACCGATGTTATTTTGCACCCCTACTCTACCACCGATGTTATTTTGCACCCCTACTCTACCACCGATGTTATTCTGAACCCTACTCTACCACCGATGTTATTCTGCACCCTACTCTACCACCGATGTTATTCTGCACCCTACTCTACCACCGATGTTATTCTGCACCCTACTCTACCACTGATGTTATTCTGCACCCTACTCTACCACCGATGTTATTCTGCACCCTACTCTACCACTGATGTTATTCTGCACCCTACTCTACCACCGAGGTTATACTGCACCTACTCTACCACTGATGTTATTCTGCACCCTACTCTACCACCGATGTTATTCTGCACCCTACTCTACCACTGATGTTATTCTGCACCCTACTCTACCACCGAGGTTATACTGCACCTACTCTACCACTGATGTTATTCTGCACCCTACTCTACCACCGATGTTATTCTGCACCCTACTCTACCACCGATGTTATTCTGCACCCTACTCTACCACTGATGTTATTCTGCACCCTACTCTACCACCGATGTTATTCTGCACCCTACTCTACACTTGAACCTCATCTGCACCCTGATCTACCACAGTACTCTACTCTAATTACTTCTGAACCTCATTAACGCCACTCTATTGAAGCTTCAAGTACCTTATTGACAATGTAACCAAATTTTATTCTAAATGACCTCTACATGCGCCTGAACTTTTCAGTGTTGAAAACAGTGCAATCAAAAAAATAAAAATACGCCACTCCGAAGATCGTTGCATGAGTCAGCTAAGCGACTACGCAGATTCCTCAGGCGGCGGATTCTCCGACTCCGACGGCCCCTCATCAACAAATGCAGTCGCTTTCGGGCTGGCCGGAGTCAGCGTCACCGCCGGGTGCACCGTCCGCCAGATGTTCGGGTCGGAGCGGAAACAGCAATACACGGAGTCGCAGGGCGGCAGCTCCGTCGTAGCCGGGAAAATTGCCGCCGCTGAATTCGATGCGCCAGCGCCGGCGCCGGCGGCATCGTCGGTGGCTTCGTCGGCGACGACACGAACAACTGCCACGGTCGGTGGTAGAAGCGGCCGGCTGTAGCGCCTGGCGGAGCCATTCTCCACGATAGACAGACGGCCGGGCACCAGACTGAGCCTGGCGCCTGCGGCCGCGGTGGCGTGACTGCTGCTGCTGCTTTTGCGCTTGCCGCCTCGATTGTTGCCCCACACGTGGCGCACGTACACCTGCGCGTGCCGGGTGGGTGACGGTTGGAAGGAGTCTGTGTTAGCTTGTACATCATTTCCTATGCACATTGAATCAGTGCACATGCGAACAAAGTCTAGTATTTGCACGTTGTAACATTCTAGCGTGGGGTGGCTGTTTTAAAGGGGCAGGAGTGAGGTGGCTGTTTAAAAAGGCGTAGGAGTGGGGTGGCTGTTTTAAAAAGGTAGGTGTGGGGTGGCTGTTTGAGAATGGGCAAAAGTGGGGTGGCTGTTTTAAAGGGGTGGGAGTGGGGGTGGCTGTTTTAAAGGGGCAGGAGTGTGGTGGCTGTTTTTCAGGGGCAGGAGTGCGGGGTTGTTTTAAAAGGGCAGGAGTGGGGTGTGGGGTTGCTGTTTTAAAGGGGCAGGAGTGGGGTTGCTGTTTTAAAGGGGCAGGAGTGGGGTTGCTGTTTTAAAGGGGCAGGAGTGGGGTGGCTGTTTTAAACTGGCAGGAGTGGGGTGGCTGTTTTAAAGGGCAGGAGTGGGGGTGTGGGGTGGCTGTTTTAAAGTGGCTCGAGTGGGGTGGCTGACGCAATGGGGATGGGGAGGGTGTGAGGTGTCTGTTATAAATGATAGGCGTGGGACTTCAACGTGTCCTCAAGTGCTCAAAAGGCACTAGAAATGCTGAGTCTGACATTGAAAAGTTAAAATTCAGATTGAGTCTTAACAAAGACGCAAAGCAACCGGACCTCCTTCCTGTACATGGAGTGCCTGGTCTTGTACAGCCCGACGTCCACGTAGCTGAATCGGCCCCGCTGCCTCCGGCAAGCGCAGACTAGAAGGCGCAGCAGGCTGTTCTGCGCTGCCGTTGGCAGGGCCATGCTGCAGATCATGGCCAGCAGCAGTAGCGAGAAGAATGTCACGAGGCCGGTCAGCAGCAGCTGGTTCGCCTGGCCGGGACAGCCGGCCACGGCCTCGGCCTGGGTGCCGTTGCACAGCTCCGGCGAGGGTAGAGACGGGCGCATCGCCGGTTGGTCGGCCTCCTCGGGACCGTGGCCCTGCAGGATCTGGCAGCGAGAGCTGGATACGGCCAGAAGCAGAGTCTGCAACAGCTGCAGCAGCAATCGCGGCAAAGTCATTCTGTACGGCAGAGCGCGCTCTGATTTCAGAATAAATCTATTTTAGTGACTCGGCGGTCGGAGCGGCCAGTCGGCTGGGATTGGCTGCAGCTCGCTGGTTCTCGCTGGCTGCGGAAGATTTAGAGCGCTCTGCAAATCTAGGCGATAAAATATCCGCCAGCTGTAGACTACTGTTAGCGTATATGTCGGTTTTGATTACTAAGTTTAAAACGATTAATTTTTCTAATCCAAACAGTAAAACAAATTAGAAATTTCTGGGTGGGCTTTCACTGAAGGGAAGGTTGGTAGCTGGTAATTTTTCAATCAAGTACTCGTAGGAGGAATTTACTCGATGTTTGTACTATTTGAGGTGTATCCCTGACTGCAGGTTGCTCACCACCAGCTCACCAGAGCATTGATAAATGACAGACTGAACGGCATTCCACTGGTGCC